>QVTF01008679.1:7500-22500 GCA_003573665.1 Oxygymnocypris stewartii | reverse complement strand
CAGACAGAGACAGACAGACAGACAGAGACAGACTAAACTGAGAAGAGTCCTGAGCATGTACAGACTCAGTCAACACAATCTCGGCATAGAGACAGTTACACAGACAGACCTGGCTACCAAAAGAAGACCGGCTGTGCCCCCACTGCACAGAACTGCACTTCCTGACATGCTGCTCTAAATATGGACACTTTCTATCCCCATTTCACAACTCACCACAAAGACTTCCACCAGAAACCGAATATGGACAAACTCCCATACCTGCTTGGAGAAAGCCCAGCGAGCTCAAACCTGGCCGGCAGGTATGTGAGGTCCTGTCACGACCAAAGAGTTACAACCGGCCCCTAATGTTGCAGTGGCCCTCAGTGGAAACGAGGTGGTACTTTTGGGTATTTTTAGTAAGTGTTTCAAGGACGCAGGTTGAGATCTATGTCCTGCTCAAAGTCATCAAGCTCACACCGACCCAAAGCGTGTGCGGAGGGACCGGGGCCCTGGACCCCAAACGCTCTGGAGCCCCTAATGCTCTTCACACTGCAGGAGACGTGGAGCAGAACCGGTTCAACATTCAGCGGAGGGTCAGGAACCGGACAGATAAGACGCATGTATCTGTCTAAATGAGGACAAGGCTATTATGTGTTCTTTAAAGCTCATGAATGAAGTGTCAGGAGGTTTAGACGTCATGAGAGTCAGGCTTATTACCAGCGAAGCTTCTGTCTGATTAAAGGGACCCGCTCGTTAACCTGATATCAGCAGGAGGTTCATTAGCGGGGAGTGAGACCTCAGGTCAAAGGTCACAGCTCCTGCGGTCTCTGATCAGGCCGTCAGTGATTCAAGTAAACACACTAACGAGTGCACTAATCAATGCTTCAGCGACTCGTCTGACCTCCAAAACAACATGTTTACTGAGAGCTCTCTCAACTCTTGCTTATGCATATACTATTTATTTATATATTTAATGTGGATTATACATATACATACATTATATATTTTATCTTTACTCATTGTTTGAAAATATATTGGATATTTCATATTAATATTTGTTTTATACACACACATTAGTTTGATGTATTTTATTGAAATATTCCTTTATATGATTATATAAGACACATTTGAAAAATTAATGCATTTATTGTATTTTTTATATACATAGTTTTATTTTTCATGTCCTATGTCTGATATTTTTTATCAATATTAATATTATGATATCTATATTGATATTATAAATACATGTTAAATATTTATAGATGTTTATGTAGTTATTTAATTAATAAGTACTGCATTTATTTATTAATAATAAATTAATTTATTCATTTATTCATTTTTACAGATAAATAAAAAACTGCATTTAGCATTATACACACACACATTTATTTTAATGTATAATTATATATTAATTGATATATATATATATATATATATATATATATATATACATACACGTTTATTTTAATGTATAATAACGATATTCTATATTATTTACTTATGTATAATATGAATACAATTATGTGTGTGTGTATATAGTTTATTATTCAAATAATAGTTAATTTACACAATAATTATATTGTATAAATATGATTTATTGTATAAAAATATTAAGAATACAATAAATTGTTTATTGTTTCAAACACTATTCTATTGTAAACAGTTCTAGTAGTTTTGAATCGCAATAGTCCTGTAGTTTCCAGCAGGTGGCGCTAAAGGAACATCTCTGTTCTTCACATATTCATCGAGTGTAGAGTATTCTCACTCACCTGCTTTCACTCCACTCTCGAGTGAACATCCGGGAGCTGAAGCGTGTTTTGTGCCACTCTCTTCTGTGCGCTTTCAGACAGAGCGCTGTGATTGGCTGCTCGCAGTGCGGGGGGCGGAGCCTCTGATTGTGCGGGGCGGGTCATCACAGCTCATTTGCAGCCAATTAGAGCAGAACGTCAGCAGGCGTCTGGCGGAGTAGCGCTTATTTATTTTGGGTAGAAGAAGTTTCTGACTGCCAGACATTCACAGCCAACCACACACACACCACACACACCATTCACAGCCATCTACACACACCCACACACACACACACACACACACACACACGCTCACACACTCTCACTCACTCACTCACTCGCTCACACACACACACACACACACTCACTCACTCACACTCACACACACCCCAGATATTTGTACATTTCCTACCGTAAATAAAAAAAAAATTCATTTGAACATCTTTAAAGATGATTTTCTCAATATTTAGATTTTTTTGCATCCTCAGATTGCAGATTTTCAAATATTGTCCGATCATAACAAACCATACATCAACGGAAATATTATTTATTCAGCTATTACTGTTTTAGGTATACCCTTATTTTCTTCTGTATGTTGTATTTGGACGTTCATCTGATACTTTCGGAGAACATTTAAATGTAACGTTCACATAATGCTTTCAAAATTATGAAATGGAAAGTTTCTTTAACATTCACATAACCAAGAAAAAAAAGTAGCTAAAATATTTTTAGAAACAATTATAAATAAGATTGTCAGCAGTGAATTATTTGTGTGTGTGTGTGTGTGTGTCTGTGTGTGTGTGTGAGTTTGTGTGTCTGTGGTGTGTGTGTGTGTCTGTGTGAGTTTGTGTGTCTGTGGTGTGTGTGTGTGTGTGTCCGTGAGTGTGTGTGTGTCTGTGTGTCCGTGTGTGTGTGTGTCTGTGTGTGTTGTGTGTGTTGTGTGTGTCCGTGTGTGTGTGTTAATAGTCCTGCAGGAGCTGGATGACTGTTATTACACTAATGGCTTGGTAATGTTGGTTTTCCGGACTCGTGTGATTGTTACCAAACCTGCTGTTCTGAACACAGGTGAATAATTCACTCTTGAACAGCACTAAACGTCCTTTCACTTTAGTGTGCCTTAACATAAACTTACTAGATTTATTCCATTAAAGGGACAGTTCATCCCAAAATGGTAATTTAGTCATCAGTTATCAGATATTTTGAAGAATGTTAGGAGATCAAACAGTTGACGGTAGCCATTGACTTCCATAATATTTTTTTTTCCCATAGTATGGAAGTCAAAGAGGACCAACAACAGTTTAGTTACCAACACTTGTAGTGACACTGGAAAACTCTCAAGTGTGCACACACACCACTCTCTCACACACACACACACAAACCACAGACACACACACCACACACAAAACACACACACACACAAACCACAGACACACACACCACACACACACACACACCACTCTCTCTCTCACACACACACACCACACACACACAAACCACACACACCACTCACACACACACGACACACACACACACACACACACCACTCTCTCACACACACACACAAACCACAGACACACACACCACACACACACAAACCACACACACCACTCACACACACACGACACACACACACCACTCTCTCACACCACACACACCACACACACACACACACACACACACACACACACACACCACTCTCTCACACACACACACACACACACACACACAAACCACAGAGACACACACCACAGACACACAAACCACACACACACCACTCACACACACGACACACACACACCACTCACACACACACGACACACACACACCACTCTCTCACACACACACACAAACCACAGACACACACACCACACACACACAAACCACACACACCACTCACACACACACGACACACACACACCACTCACACACACACGACACACACACACCACTCTCTCTCACACACACACACACACACACACACACACACACACACACACACACACACACACACACACACACCACACCACTCTCTCTCTCACACACACACACACACACACACACACACACACACACACACACACACCACAGACACAAACAATGCTCTTGGTGTGTTTTAAGGCCCAGATGGTTCTTCAAGTCGGTGAGCTGCTGCACTTCAAACGCTGTAATTAACAATCACACGTGCAGAACACATGAACACACTGCCTTAATCACCACAAGAGTCCTTCTGACACCCTCACAGATCTGCTCACACACACACAGACACCACACACGACACACACACACCACTCACACACACACGACACACACACACCACTCTCTCTCACACACACACACACACACACACACACACACACACCACACCACTCTCTCTCTCACACACACACACACACACACACACACACACACACACACACACACAGTCACTCACTCACTCACACACACACACACACACACACAGAAAACCAGGTGCTCGCATGTTGTCCAACGCACCTTCAGTCTCTAAAAGTGACAATTCACCCCAAAACATGATCATTCTGCCACCATTTACTGACCTGTGTTATTACTTCAGTGGAGCAGAAAAGAGATGTTTAGCTGAATGTTCACAAACCTGTTTGAATGAAGGGAATGTCAAACTCGACAAGACCAAAACGGAATACATAAATATATTTATATATAAACAAAAAACTAAACATTAATTTATCATCAAATCAGAAATTCAAAAATATAAATAATAAAACCATACAATTTTCAAATATATCTAAATATATAAAAGCATCATAAAAAATATCAAAACATATATCATATAAATATATAAATATATATCAGGAGTATCAAAAAATGTATGTGAAAATAAAATAATCATGAAATAGAATGAAAAGTATTATAAAAATAATACTTTTCTAGAAAAATACAGCAAATATATAAAAATCTAATTAAAATAAGATGAAATCATTAATATGTCATAGAAAAAAAAATCTAATTATCATTTCAAATTATAAATATCATAATACAAAAAACCTATCATAAGATAAATAAAAATATCATAAATCCATAAAAGTATCATAATGGACCCTTTTCACACGACTGTGCTGACGCGTTTAACGATCAGTATCATAAATCCTCAATAGTTCTTCATATTTGTATTTGTTTTTAAATGTATGTAGATTTATAACACTATTCTTTGTATTATATTACTTTTGCATCAAATAATAGTGCGAGTGTGTTTCTAAGATGGCGTCTACTCAGTCTCCTGACTGCCGTTATCAGTCTTTCTCAGTTTTTTATTTTTATTGAAAGTCATGAGAACACTATCGGAGAGTTTGTATTTAGCTATTTGACCAAATGGAAATGCTAAAAATATATATGTGTGGTACTCTCCCATTCACTGCTCTTCAAGTCAACCCGACTATGACGGCTTCAGCTGCGGAGGAACACGGGGACAAAGGTCCGTTATAGTCCATACATCTATGCCAAGAGGATGGATATGGACTTGATGTAATGAATGTATGTGAAAGAGCAGCTTGGACATTCTTCTGAACGTCTCTGTCTCACTGGAGACTCACTCCAGAGCGTCTGGAAAACAGCAGGAGCTCTGTGTTATTAGAGCAGTATTACTCTTATATTTCTATGTGAGTTGGCCGAGCTCCGATAAACCAACAGAGGAACGTCTGTGAGCACATAAAAACGGCTCTTCTGGGTGGGCCGGCCAATCTGGGGATGAAACTGCAGAGGGAAAGTGTTATGTGTGCATGCAAACATGATCTACACGACCAAACCATCAATCTCAGATCAGTGTGCATGGCACTGTAAAATCAATGTTTTTATCACCTATATTTGTTAGCTGGGTAAGTCAATTCAGTTTATATTGCTGTGAATACAGGAGAACAAAACTGGTTTAATTTCCCCACAGCTCTGATATAAAGCACTTTCATCTCCACTCACTTATGATCAACATCGTTGTCCCGCATTCCAGCTGTTTTATGTAGAAGATTTCCTCTTAAAATACTCCAAATATCAGTTGAGCTGGTTTTGAGTATGGGGCGGAGCTATAGGGAGGTCTGACCAATGGCAGGCAGGGGGTGTGTTCATGAGCTTGGGGGCGGAGCTATAGGGAGGTCTGACCAACGGTAGGCAGGGGGTGTGTTAACGAGTTTGGGGGCGGAGCTATAGTGAGACCAATGGCAGGCAAGGGGTGTGTTCATGAGCTTGGAGGCGGTGCTATAGTGGGGTCTGACCAATGGCAGGCAGGGGGTGTGTTCATGAGCTATAGTGAGGTCTGACAAATGGCATACACAGGGTGTGTTCATGAGCTTGGGGTGGAGCTATAGTGAGGTCTGACCAATGGCAGGCAGGGGGTGTGTTCGTGAGCTTGGGGGCGGAACTATAGTGAGGTCTGACCAATGGCAGGCAGGGGGTGTGTTCATGAGCTATAGTGAGGTCTGACCAATGGTAGGCAGGGAGTGTGTTCATGAATTGGGGGCGGTGCTATAGTGAGGTCGGACCAATGGCAGGCAGGGGGTGTGTTCATGGGCGTGGGGGCGGAGCTATAGTGAGGTCTGACGAATGGCAGGCAGGGGGTGTGTTCATGAGCTTGGGGGCGGAACTATAGTGAACTCTGACCAATGGCAGGCAGGGGGTGTGTTCAGGAGCTATAGTGAGGTCTGACCAATGGTAGGCAGGGAGTGTGTTCATGAATTGGGGGCGGTGCTATAGTGAGGTCGGACCAATGGCAGGCAGGGGGTGTGTTCATGGGCGTGGGGGCGGAGCTATAGTGAGGTCTGACGAATGGCAGGCAGGGGGTGTGTTCATGGGCGTGGGGGCGGCGCTATAGTGAGGTCTGACCAATGGCAGGCAGGGGGTGTGTTCATGGGCGTGGGGGCGGAGCTATAGTGAGGTCTGACCAATGGCAGGCAGGGTGTGTGTTCATGAGCTTGGGGGCGGAGCTATAGTGAGGTCTGACCAATGGCAGGCAGGGTGTGTGTTCATGAGCTTGGGGGCGGAGCTATAGAGAGGTCTGACCAATGGCAGGCAGGGGGTGTGTTCATGAACTCGTTTGAAAACAAACATTGTGTTTGGTGCCTCCAGTGATGCAGAACCACACTGAAACGACAGCCTTCTCTCCGTCTTTCTGCACACACCGTGAAAGAATGCGAAGAAGTCACAGCTGGAGGAGCGGAAAGCACCTGGAATCGAAACGCTCTCGTCTCACTGCACACAGTCTAAACACAGACACACTCAAACATTTACACCAGCTCGTGTCATTAGTGTTAAACTATTACTATCTGATCAAAGCTGCAGCACTGAGCGTTCAAGTTCAGAGTCGTTTGTCCTTCTCATAAAATCATCAGTTATACTGTATCCAGTGGTGTATAATCAATCAATTACCGATAAGCTATATTGTCAACATCGGCTGTTTTTGCTCTTTTCCATTAACAAAAATAATTGAATGAGTCAACTATTTTAGATTACACATTCTAATATTAAATTACTAAATTACACATTCATAAAGACAGTAGTGACTTGCTTCATGATTCAACGTTTCTGAATAATTCAGGCGAGTTAACGATTCAACGACTCATTCATAAACACAGCGACTAGCTTCGTTCCGGAGTGAATCAGCCATTTTTAATGAACCATGAATCAGTGACTCGATCATTAAGATTAATTATTTTAATTAAATTCCATATTTGTAGATTAATTATATTCAATATTTAAAGCATGGTAAATAAAACCACTATAATAATGCCACTTTTGATTGCTAACAACCCAATAATGTCTAATTTACTGAATAAATCCAAGTATTTACATTTAAAGCTGTTAAAGCCCATATGAACGGTACAAATCTATTTAACTCAATTTTCCTTATTTCTGTCACAGCTTTTAGGTTTCAGTTTTTATCCCATCCTTCTTTCTGGTGTCATAGACACGAACAAGCGCCGATCTTCCCCAGAAACTCTCTCATGCCCACCTGCACCGCCGGTTTACGAGAAACCACAGCGAGATTCCAGCGTCTCTTTCTCACTGTAAACGCTCACAGCGCCATAAAGAACATCTGGTTTACATCATCTAAAGGGGTGGGGGGGGGGGGGGGGTGCACTAAGAAAGCATCCTGACAGAATCAGATCCTGCATGTTCAGAACCGATCGCTTAATGAGAGCTTAACGACTCTGCCGGTCATCGATTATCTCAACATCTGCGTCCACATCTGGCAACAATGAGGAGCAATCGGCTCTGAAATCCGCCGTGTCTGTGAGCGAGATTAGAGCGGGTGCATGTGAAATCCATTTGTTCTGCTTAGTCACAGGACGGGGGGTAAACTCTGGGCCTTTGGCAGATCTGAGGTCAGCCGCTCCGGCGCCGGGTCACGTTCAGATGCTCCTCGGCTGATGCAGGATCAGGGAAAATCCGCCGGTGGTCTGAGAAAGAGTGGATTTTCTGTCTAGTTTCACTGGAGCCAGAATCAAAATGGGGGAATTATTTTGGCGTTTCTTGCCAGGAAACTCGTTGTTGGCTGCGTTTGAATCGTAACGCTTCTCGGCTCGAAACGCTTTGATCAACACGCTGCGTTCGTGTTTAACGGCTTTAACTCCTCAGCCTGTTCTTATTGTGATGAACGGTCCACCAATGCAGGGTTATTATCGTTAACTAAAACTGAAACTAAAATAAAACTTATTATTATTGTTTTTTTACTTTAATTTAAAAAGAATTTAAACTAGTTGCCAAGGCAAAGATTTATATTTTAATTTAGCTTGACTTAAATACTAAAAATAGACAATACTAAAATTAAAGCAAAATAATGTATAATAAGAAATACATGCGTATGTTAAAATCTATATATATATACGACAAAAACAAAATTACTAAAACAGTCAACAATGAAAATATAAAAAATATTCTAAATACTAATAGAAACTATTATAGTATCTATTAAATATAGTAAATTTAATTACTAAATTAACTAAAATGTCATATAAAGATGCTTGTCATCTAATAATCATTTGGATAATTAATTAATGCAGTTCCTCGTGGATGAAATCAAGTCCCATCCAGCATTTAGCAGCCGCTTTATCTAATGTGACTTTCAAAGTATAATCAATTGAATCAAGTGTATTTCCTGGGAATTGAACCCATGACCTTGTTTGAGCTAGAGCAGCGGTTCTCAGTGTATTTTGCATGTCTCTCTTAGTTAACACACCTGAATCAGATAATCAGCTCGTTAGAAAAGACCTACGTGCATGAACTGTGTTCCGATTGACATGCTCCCTACACAGTGTCCAGTGCTCCCTAGACAGTGTTCATTGCTCCCTACACAGTGTCCAGTGCTCCCTACACAGTGTCCAGTGCTCAGTGTCCAGTGCTCCCTACACAGTGTCCAGTGCTCCCTAGACAGTGTTCATTGCTCCCTACACAGTGTCCAGTGCTCCCTACACAGTGTCCAGTGCTCCCTACACAGTGTCCAGTGCTCCCTACACAGTGTCCATTGCTACCTACACAGTGTCCATTGCTACCTACACAGTGTCCATTGCTACCTACACAGTGTCCATCGCTCCCTACACAGTGTCCAGTGCTCCCTACACAGTGTCCATTGCTACCTACACAGTGTCCAGTGCTCCCTACAGTGTCCATTGCTCCCTAACACAGTGTCCAGTGCTCCCTACACAGTGTCCATTGCTACCTACACAGTGTCCAGTGCTCCCTACACAGTGTCCAGTGCTCCCTACAGTGTCCAGTGCTCCCTACAGTGTCCATTGTTCCCTACACAATGTCCAGTGCTCCCTACAGTGTCCAGTGCTCCCTACACAGTGTCCAGTGCTCCCTACAGTGTCCAGTGCTCCCTACACAGTGTCCAGTGCTACCTAAACAGTGTCTATTACTCCCGCACAGTGTCCAGTGCTCCCTACACAGTGTCCAGTGCTCCCTACACAGTGTCCAGTGCTCCCTACAGTGTCCAGTGCTCCCTACACAGTGTCCAGTGCTCCCTACACAGTGTCCAGTGCTACCTAAACAGTGTCAATTACTCACTGCACAGTGTCCAGTGCTCCCTACACAGTGTCCAGTGCTCCCTACAGTGTCCATTGCTCCCTACAAAGTGTCCAGTGCTCCCTACAGTGTCCAGTGCTCCCTACACAGTGTCCAGTGCTCCCTACACAGTGTCCAGTGCTCCCTACACAGAGTCCAGTGCTCCCTACACAGTGTCCAGTGCTCCCTACAGTAGCCAGTGCTCCCTACACAGTGTCCAGTGCTCCCTACACAGTGTCCATTGTTCCCTACACAATGTCCAGTGCTCCCTACAGTGTCCAGTGCTCCCTACACAGTGTCCAGTGCTCCCTACACAGAGTCCAGTGCTCCCTACACAGAGTCCAGTGCTCCCTACACAGTGTCCATCGCTCCCTACACAGTGTCCAGTGCTACCTAAACAGTGTCTATTACTACCTACACAGTGTCCAGTGCTCCCTACACAGTGTCCAGTGCTCCCTACACAGTGTCCATTGCTACAAACACAGTGTCCAGTGCTCCCTACACAGTGTCCAGTGCTACCTAAACAGTGTCTATTACTCCCTGCACAGTGTCCAGTGCTCCCTACACAATGTCCAGTGCTCCCTAGACAGTGTCCAGTTCTCCCTACAGTGTCCATTGCTCCCTACACAATGTCCAGTGCTCCCTACACAGTGTCCATTGCTCCCTACACAGTGTCCAGTGCTCCCTACACAGTGTCCAGTGCTCCCTACACAGTGTCCAGTGCTCCCTACACAGTGTCCAGTGCTCCCTACACAATGTCCAGTGCTCCCTACACAGTGTCCATTGCTCCCTACACAGTGTCCATTGCTCCCTACACAGTGTCCAGTGCTCCCTACACAGTGTCCAGTGCTCCCTACACAGTGTCCAGTGCTCCCTACACAGTGTCCAGTGCTCCCTACACAGTGTCCAGTCCTCCCTACACAGTGTCCATAGCTCCATACACAGTGTCAACTTATCAAATTATACAATTTAAATTCACGTCTCACACACTTTAATGCACTTTAAATGGAATATATACGTCCGCTTTGAACTGGAATCATGGCGGGATATACTGTGATGTCCACTTCATAGGGCACTTACGTTCGAATAGAACAAACGTCTGAAGCGATAAGAGTAACATACGAAATGTGCAGAGGACTGGAATTGAGAACCGCTGAGCTAGAGCAAAGAAAATATACTTTTCTTCTTGCCAAACATCCGTTTTACTTAGAAATACGTTTACAGTTTGCAAAAGCGGTTTCAAGTTGACTTTAAAACTCGTCTTGTCAGTTTTGATGGGAGTGTCTTAATGCTGGATGTGTTTCAGTTTTTGTCTTCTCCAGATGGACTGGAGTGCTGTGATGTTTTTATCAGACTCTCTTTCTGACGGCACCCATTCACTTCCATTGCTGAAACACCGATGCAGTGACACATTTCTCCAAACCTGATCCCATGACGAATAAAAGCACATCGACACAATGAAGCGTATAAAGATGACGCAAGCGTTCAGATGTGTAGCAGCTCACGGGAATGTTTATTGTGTACTAGTTTGTGCAAACGGTGCTTTATTCAAAGCAAAAGCCAAAGCGGGATAAACATCATAAACAGATCCGGATCCACAGTTAACTAGTCCTCCGACCGGTCGTATATATCTGACTCAGGCATCGTATATAAGCGGCGTATTTACACTAAAATATAATTTCGTATAAAATGCATATAATCTGTTTTCTGTACAAACGTGTCATTTACATTCAGTCTCAGCTCCTTTCTTGAGGTAGAGTGTTTCTGGGTTTTGGTCGTCCTCGTGTCGAAGGCGCTAAGAGCCCAGCGGTGACGTGGGACGGCTCTCTATCGTCCGGTGATCAAACGGCTGCTCGTAAACGCTCGCGTCCAGCTCTGCGTCCAGGTCCGAGTCGGCGTGAAGCGCTGCGTACGGATTCTCGTGAAGAACGACGGCGTTATGAGCGCAGAGCTCCTGCTGCGGCCGCCACGGCGCTTTCCCGAACGTACCTGAGACCACAGACACACGCTGTCATTCACATCAGTGTTATCAGCTCGTTAACTCTGTTTACATAGTGTTATCAGCTCATTAACACCGTTTACATAGTGTTATCAGCTCATTAACTCTGTTTACATAGTGTTATCAGCTCATTAACTCTGTTTACATAGTATTATCAGCTCATTAACTCTGTTTACATAGTGTTATCAGCTCGTTAACTCTGTTTACATAGTGTTATCAGCTCATTAACTCTGTTTACATAGTATTATCAGCTCATTAACTCTGTTTACATAGTGTTATCAGCTAATTAACTCTGTTTACATAGTGTTATCAGCTCATTAACTCTGTTTACATAGTGTTATCAGCTAATTAACTCTGTTTACATAGTGTTATCAGCTCATTAACTCTGTTTACATAGTGTTATCAGCTCATTAACTCTGTTTACATAGTATTATCAGCTCATTAACTCTGTTTACATAGTATTATCAGCTCATTAACTCTGTTTACATAGTATTATCAGCTCATTAACTCTGTTTACATAGTATTATCAGCTCATTAACTCTGTTTACATCAGTGTTATCAGCTCATTAACTCTGTTTACATCAGTGTTATCAGCTCATTAACTCTGTTTACATCAGTGTTATCAGCTCATTAACTCTGTTTACATAGTGTTATCAGCTCATTAACTCTGTTTACATAGTGTTATCAGCTCATTAACTCTGTTTACATAGTGTTATCAGCTCATTAACTCTGTTTACATAGTGTTATCAGCTCATTAACTCTGTTTACATCAGTGTTATCAGCTCATTAACGAGGTTTACATCAGTGTTATCAGCTCATTAACTCTGTTTACATAGTGTTATCAGCTCATTAACACTGTTTACATAGTATTATCAGCTCATTAACTCTGTTTACATAGTATTATCAGCTCATTAACTCTGTTTACATAGTATTATCAGCTCATTAACACTGTTTGCATAGTATTATCAGCTCATTAACTCTGTTTACATAGTATTATCAGCTCATTAACTCTGTTTACATCAGTGTTATCAGCTCATTAACTCTGTTTACATAGTGTTATCAGCTCATTAACTCTGTTTACATAGTATTATCAGCTCATTAACTCTGTTTACATAGTATTATCAGCTCATTAACTCTGTTTACATAGTATTATCAGCTCATTAACTCTGTTTACATAGTGTTATCAGCTCATTAACACTGTTTGCATAGTGTTATCAGCTCATTAACTCTGTTTACATAGTGTTATCAGCTCATTAACTCTGTTTGCATAGTATTATCAGCTCATTAACTCTGTTTACATAGTGTTATCAGCTCATTAACTCTGTTTACATAGTATTATCAGCTCATTAACTCTGTTTACATAGTATTATCAGCTCATTAACTCTGTTTACATAGTGTTATCAGCTCATTAACTCTGTTTACATAGTGTTATCAGCTCATTAACACTGTTTACATAGTGTTATCAGCTCATTAACTCTGTTTACATAGTATTATCAGCTCATTAACTCTGTTTACATAGTTTTATCAGCTCATTAACTCTGTTTACATAGTGTTATCAGCTCATTAACGAGGTTTACATCAGTGTTATCAGCTCATTAACAAGGTTTACATCAGTGTTATCAGCTCATTAACGAGGTTTACATAGTGTTATCAGCTCATTAACGAGGTTTACATCAGTGTTATCAGCTCATTAACTCAGTTTACATAGTGTTATCAGCTCATTAACTCTGTTTACATAGTGTTATCAGCTCATTAACTCTGTTTACATAGTATTATCAGCTCATTAACTCTGTTTACATAGTGTTATCAGCTCATTAACTCTGTTTACATAGTGTTATCAGCTCATTAACTCGGTTTACATAGTGTTATCAGCTCATTAACTCGGTTTACATAGTGTTATCAGCTCATTAACTCGGTTTACATAGTGTTATCAGCTCATTAACTCTGTTTACATAGTGTTATCAGCTCATTAACTCTGTTTACATAGTGTTATCAGCTCATTAGTGTTATCAGCTCATTAACACTGTTTACATAGTGTTATCAGCTCATTAACTCTGTTTACATAGTGTTATCAGCTCATTAGTGTTATCAGCTCATTAACTCTGTTTACATCAGTGTTATCAGCTCATTAACGAGGTTTACATAGTGTTATCAGCTCATTAACACCGTTTACATAGTGTTATCAGCTCATTAACTCCGTTTACATAGTGTTATCAGCTCATTAACTCTGTTTACATAGTGTTATCAGCTCATTAACTCTGTTTACATAGTATTATCAGCTCATTAACTCTGTTTACATAGTGTTATCAGCTCATTAACTCTGTTTACATAGTGTTATCAGCTCATTAACTCTGTTTACATAGTATTATCAGCTCATTAACTCTGTTTACATAGTGTTATCAGCTCATTAACTCTGTTTACATAGTGTTATCAGCTCATTAACTCGGTTTACATAGTGTTATCAGCTCATTAACTCTGTTTACATAGTGTTATCAGCTCATTAGTGTTATCAGCTCATTAACACTGTTTACATAGTGTTATCAGCTCGTTAACACGCTTCACATCAGTGTTATCAGCTCATTAACGAGGTTTGCATCAGTGTTATCAGCTCATGCACTTTCTGGGAATCAAACCCATGACCCTGACGTTGCTAGCTTTACAGTAAGGTCCTATTCGTTCATGCATTCACTAACATTAACAATGAGCAATGCATTTATTAATCTTTGATAAGATGTTGATTGTTAGTTCGACTGTTGATTTAATTAATGTACAAACCCGATTCCAAAAAAGTTGGGACACTGTACAAATTGTGAATAAAAAAAGGAATGCAATAATTTACAAATCTCATAAACTTATGAGAATATAGATAACATATCAAATGTTGAAAGTGAGACATTTTGAAATGTCATGCCAAATATTGGCTCATTTTGGATTTCATGAGAGCTACACATTCCAAAAAAGTTGGGACAGGTAGCAATAAGAGGCCGGAAAAGTTAAATGTACATATAAGGAACAGCTGGAGGACCAATTTGCAACTTATTAAGTCAATTAGCAACATGATTGGGTATAAAAAGAGCCTCTCAGAGTGGCAGTGTCTCTCAGAAGTCAAGATGGGAAGATGATCACCAATTCCCCCAATGCTGCGGCGGAAAATAGTGGAGCAATATCAGAAAGGAGTTTGAAGTTATCATCATCTACAGTGCATAATATCAT
>QVTF01008678.1:0-23723 GCA_003573665.1 Oxygymnocypris stewartii | reverse complement strand
GTGTGTTGTGTGTGTGTGGTGTGTCCACTGCTCCAGGTGTGTGTGTGTGTGTGTGTGTGTGTGTGTGTGTGTGTGTGTGTGTGTCCACTGCTCCAGGTGTGTGTGTGCTTGATGGGTCAAATCCAGAGAACACATTTTTTATACTCTGTATAATTGTGTATGTGACAAATAAAATAAAAAAACTATTTTTTTTTTTTACCGATAACCGATTATGGTAAAATGCTTAAATATCTGGAAAAATATCGGTAAACCGATATATCGGTCGATCTCTTATATTTACCCACTGTTAATGCAGCTCTGAGGGACATGGAATGCTTTAACCTGAAGTTACAAATTAATAAATAATGTTTTGATTAATAAAATATTGAATACTGATATTTTAAATTCTAAAAAAATACTGCCAAATTAAAATCACCAGTAGGTGGCATCAAGTCACTGTTTATAAGTGAATCATTGCGATTGAACCAAATCATTTAAACATTTTTGGAGCAAAAAAAATGGCGCTCGATCTTCGTGTGATATTGTTTAACTATATGAAATTATATAAATATACATTTCCTGCCCCCATATCTTGAATTTTCTAATCACTCTTCATGCATTGTAATACTGAATCATGTAGTGAAAGAACACACTCGCACGTGTGCTAGTCTAACATAGACGACTTTAATGTGTGCGTGCACTCTGTAGGTGTATTTAGTTTAATTCTTGCAATACACTCATTAAAACAACAATTATGAAAATATTGCAAACGACATATATCGCACACCCCTATAACATAGGCTATATCATAAATAAACGCCATTATTATTGTTTTTGATATTGACTTTTTCATGTTACTTGTCTGATTGGGCAAGTACATTTCTCTTTCACTTGCTCACCCAAAACATTCACAAGCGTTAATGTCGAGCCCTCATTTCATTTGTTTTCTTCTAATAGTGTTGTGTTGTTTGCTGAAGTTTCTGCTAGAATAGTTTGCCGACAGCTGCTTTGCAGGCCTGTGACGCTCCACCCGTGTGAAAGCCTGTTTGTGCAGCCTTCTAATAACACACACATGCATTGTGTGGCATAAAACAATCTGTAGAAAGCTACAGCAGCGTTTTCTTTACACTGTTTCACTGAATCCACAGGATGTCAGCAGCACGAGTCTTCAGTGGCCTGCTGTGTGCAGGAGTCAACAGTCTACAGAGGTCAGCGGGTCAGGACTAGGGTTTGTGCTCCTGAAATGAATCACAGAGGTTAAATCAGTGCTTTCATATGCTCTAAAGGACTCATGTAGCCAGACCAAAATTTATATTTATATAATTTCATATAGTTAAAAGAACAATTTTAAACTCTCCTAGAGTTATGCAGTTGAGTCTTACCGTTTTTGAATCCATTCAGCCGATCTCCGGGTCTGGCGGTATATACCATATTGGATGTTTTTGCTCTATTTTGCCACCAAAAATAATTCCAAACAAAGCCACAGCACTTGTATTGCGTCTCTGATAGGGGTGTAACGATTCATCGATATGGATCAATATATTGATAAAATGTGTGACGATACGATGCATCGATGCCACGCGTAAAATATCGATATCTGTCGTATAAAAAGCACCTTTATTTTGGCACTGTCCACATTTTCATATAATGTCCATCTATGCATTACCACCAACGCGTGCATTCTCATTCAATCTCACATACCAGGACTCGATATAGGAACTGCCCGAAGGTACAAGGCAAACATATAAAAGCTCTGGATTGTTGGCGGAACAGTCTGAAGCGCACACACACACACACACACACACACACATCTGAAGCTCACGCACACACACACATCTGAAGCTCACGCACACACACACATCTGAAGCTCACGCACACACACACATCTGAAGCGCGTGCACACAGACAGCCATGTCAACTCTGCACGAATACTAAATTGAGCTCTCCTCCGCTTTTTTGAGCATGGATGAATAAATTCAGACAAAACTACATCTAAATGCATGTTTTGGCTAATATCCTTGTAAATAGTCGGTTAAGAAAAGCATAAGTCTTAATGTAAACAGTGGAGAAAAAAGGCACGTATATATTAAATCTGTGCTTTCATTCTTAAAGTGAAAGAAAAAATAATAAATCTAATGCTGTCAAAGAAAAATGCAAGTACTCACTGCTCCTGACTAAATAACCTTTGTAACATTAAAAATAATTAATTTATAGGCTATTTAATTTATACAGTGAAGACTATGCAGTTATTTTACATTTCTGTAGCATACCTGAAAATGTATTTTAGACTGAGCTGAAAAACCTGAAAAGCACTGTTTATTGAACTTGTGTCTTCTATTGTATTTATTTTCTGAGATGTGGGAACGGTGAAGAGAGAGAGGGCAAACATTTAGCATTTAAGGTCAGCATCGCCTCTAATCAGCCAATAATAGCCTGCATAGCACTTCATCTCTTATAACATGGGATTTTGACCAAATATATTCAGTCTCGATTTGTGTAAAATTTTGCAACAAGGTTTTGGACATAAGGCAATGAAAATAAAATAAAACCCCTTAAAGTAACTACAAAAGAGTATGTAAAGCAATTATCTTCAAATAAATGTGCTCCCCTTTTTCAGTTTGATTCCATTTTAATAGTTTGCATCAACAACATGTCTAATTAATTTAATTCATAAAAAAATTATTTCATAATTTGTTTACAAAAATAGGCCCCTGTTGTTTTTTCTCTCAAAAATTCTTAATGTATTTAAATTTTTCTTGTAATGAATTTCACACATAGAGACACAGAATATGCAGGTTTCATAAAGTCTTTTTACATTTATGCATTTAGATGCTTTTATCCAAAGCGACTTACAATGCATTTAGGTTATACATTTTTTTAATCAGCATGTGTGTGATGTAAGAAAAAATGATGAGGATGTTGAAGATCTTGATGAAGATGTTTATTGCAGCATAGCAGTGACAAAGTACATGTTGTACCTTGGGTTCAACGGAGTTGGAATGAACCCAGAACATCCTAAATTCCTAACCTTTTATACATTTTCAGTTTACTACCCTTCATGTAAATGAAGTTGCTCCTGTCGTAACAGCTGTAGTCTGTATGTTAATTAAGTTCTGACACCTTTGTCTGAGATGGTTCTTGGTGTCCCACACCTGCTCCACTTCTACAATTGATGACCATTTGCCCAAATGTTCCACAAACAACTTAACTGTTGACTTTTTCTCTATAATAATTAATGAGCACGATCAAACATATTGTGGAGTGGAGGCTGGGTGGAGAGAATCTATAGATCTTACAGTGTGTTCCTGGGAGTTGAACCCACAACCTTTTGCGCTGCTCTACCACTGAGCCACAGGAATACATCTTTTTGCGGTTTCATATTCACAGTAGTGTTGTCACGATACTGGAATTTCTAACTTCGATACGATACCTTGAAAAATATCGATATTCGATACCATTTTCGATACCACGGAGGAAAAAAAACTGCCACAACATTAAGGGGGCAATTTTTTTTTTTTTTTTTTTAGATAAATATAACAAGTCTAGAACATGACAATGAGGTATATTTTACATGAACAAAAATGTCTTGAGGTAGTGACGTAGTGCACTTGTTCAAGGTGTAGTGTCTAGTGTAGGTTGTGAGTGTTGTTTTTGTTGCAGGTCGAGTCTCATCTTCTTTCTGGTACTACAAGAAAATGCCAAACTTTAATAAAAAATGTTTTTTTCTTTTTAGACCACACTTTTAAAATGAACTGAACTATCTAACTAATCTTAGAACTTAAGTTAATGGTAATAGATATTTGTTAACATGAATAAACAATGAAAAATAATTCCAAACCATTTATTAAGTAGTAAATTTAAACTAACATTTACTAATACATGTACTAATTAAAATCCAAAGTTCTATCTGTTAATATTTTTTTTCATTGGACCAGAGCGAACATGATCCGTTGTATTTTTATTACCTACAGTTATCAAATATTAAAATATACTGTAGCAAATGCATTGCTCATCGTTCATAAATGCTGGTTAATACATAATATTATTTTATGAACAGATTTTAATGCCGGATTCACATATCACCCATCCACACACGCAAATGTGCGTGCATCACACCCGAAAACAGTGCTCACTGGATCGACATGAAGACAAATTGCAGAATTTAAGTAATCATTTTTTGAATGAAGTTAAATAAGCACAAGTTAATTTACATTTGACCACAGTTCAAGTATTTAAAGATTCACATTTAAAGATTCCTCAGTCAGATTATATTAACTTGAAGAATTACGGTGAAAAAACACTCATCAGGTTTCATCGTGCGCACGCGCCCGGACCGAAGTTAACTTCCGGTCTGTGTTTGTATATCGGGCAGGTTAGTGGCGCCGGCTACAAACACAGTTCAAGTGATGCGTAATCAAGTTGGGCTCAGGTTGTTGTGTTGTGGGATGTGTTTCACATACATACATTTATTTATTTGTGGCGACCCACCAGAATATCACAACTTTTCCAAAAGAGCACGTACATGCGCAGTACCGTTTGTTTATGTTGTTGCCGTTGAAACCGTCTATATTAGCGCCTTTTGTTAGCACTGCTCTGTAGCAACTCTTGCATATTGGCTTGCTTGTGTCCTTCGGCTTTGCATGTTCATTTGCTTCATATCCAAAATATTTCCAGATAGCACTCCAGCTGTGTTCTTTATCAACCAAAGCCGGTTGCGGAGGCGCCGCACTCGCCATCTTTATATTCACTTCACTTTTGCCATTTAACCAGAGCGAATGAGACGAGACACGTGACAGGCACTGCGGTCACGTGTGGTGTTTGTCAACGCGCCTTTGGAGAGAAGTGAAAGTGACAGCTCGGCTAGGATCGGAGTATCGATACTTCGGGAAATTTGTATTGGTATCGTTCAGCTATTTCAGTATCGATATTTATCGAAATATCGATATTTTTGGCAACACTAATTCACAGACACTAATCCATATTGCAATTTTATTTAAATGTACTGACCTACTTTTGATTTACTCATTCTAAATTTGGCAAATGCCAGGATATTCCACGTTATACAGAACATTTATTTTTTATTAATGGATCTTGCGATTTCATCCTCATTTTCTGCATTGCAGAAATCATAGGGCCCTATGTTTAGTGTAAGCTTATGTGGAGTAATAGCTCTCTAAAATATCTTAATTTCTTTCTTTTACTCTTTTGCAGTCTTGCTCTTCTTTCTTTCTTTCTCAGAATAATGTTTGAACATATATTTTTGGCTGATGTTTATTTAACGCACTTCAGCTGAGCAGGACACACTCCAGGTCCGACCGTGTGTGTGTGTGTGTGTGTGTGTGTGTGTGTGTGTGTTTGTCTGTGTGTGTGTGTGTCTGTTTGTGTGTGTGACTTTGTGTGTGTTGTGTGTGTGTGTGTGTGTGTGTCTGTCTGTGTGTCTGTGCCTGTGCCTGTGTCTGTTTGTGTGTTTGTGTGTGTGACTTGTGTGTGTCTTTGTGTGTGTGTGTGTGTGTGTGTGTGTGTGTGTTTGTGTGTTTGTGTGTGTGACTTTGTGTGTCTGTGTGCCTGTGTCTGTGTGTGTGTGTGTTTGTGTGTCTGTGTGTGTGTGTGTGTGTGTGTGTCTGTGTGTGAGAGAAAGAGAGAGGTCGGCTCAGGTGAAGGAAGGGAAGGGCACGGGGTCACTGAGTTTCCTGTCCTGGCAAAAACAGGAAACCTGGCCATTGGACGCATTCACAGTCACACTCGCTCCTCTCATCGGTGTCGTCTCTAGTTTATTTCCTCCTTTCAGTTCTTTTGAAATCCTTTACCTGTCTGCTGAAAGCTCCTGCATTGTGCTTTCAGTTCTCTGGGTCTCTGTTATGATGATGATGGTCTGGGACAAAATGCAGCTTTAAATGGCCTGTAATTTTAGTATTTTAATTGCAATGCAAAAACGATAGTCTGACCTTTTACTGATTATATCTGACATGAGTGAGAATCAAATCAGAGAGGAAATCTCAAGGACCTTTACCTTTGTGAACATTAAAGCAGTAGTTGATGCTGCTGAAATTATGATGCTAACAGCAAAGCAATGCCTTTGTCTTTGATATAAAACATTATTTTAATGAAATATATGTGACAGCAATCATGTCATGGTTTTCTTCTGTCTGTTCAATTACACTATATTCATGCTGCTTTCATCCCGATCAAGTAACGCTCTTCAGCATGAGCACTCACAGTCAGCCACAGATAAGATATAATGTCATTAACTCTCTCTCTATCTGTGTTTGTGTGTTTCAGGCCAGTCTGTCCATCTGGGGATGGGGGGGTCTAGGAGTCGTCCTCTTCCTCATCACATTTGGACCCTTTGCCATCTTTTATCTGGCCTTCTACATCCTCTGTTTCATTGGCGGGTAAGTGGATCATAAATACATCTCATTTAAGCTCTGTATGACCTGTCGATGCTCCAGTGTGATGATGCAGACTCTCTTTTCTCCTTCTAGGGGGTTTGTAGTGCTTCTATTATTTGGAAAGATAAACTCAGAGAAACATCTGGAAAGGTGTGAACACTCTTACCTGCCATCAACACAGCCGGCCATACTGAAGGTGTGCAAACTCCTGCATGTCTCTCTTCCCTTTTATTGATTTGTATTCATTATATTTACCACAACATATACAAGCATTTGTAATGCATTTGATCAATAAAGTACGACGCTGATGTTTTAAAAACGTAATATCCATAAAACATATCATAGTTAAATAATTTTAACGTTTAGTTTAAATAATTAAATATTTTTAGCTTAAACTATTTTATTTAATAACTAATAATAATGTATTGATATTTCTAAAATTAAAAATACTAGTACTTAAAAAGTATGACATGCTAAGTTTTTTCTTAAATCATTTTAATTATATTTAATCATGAAATATTAAAAAATAAGTAATTTTTTATTCAGAAATGTTGTTATCTGTTTTATCTGAATTTTATTCTGATTTAATTCAAATTCATTATCAAAAGTGGTGGTAATCAAATAAAGGCATTAACAATTTAATTCATATAAATATAATCATATAATATAAATATAAAACGTATTGTTTGATATAATCAAACAATACTTTTTGGGATTTTTTTTTACCAAAGTGCTGCATAACAGATTTCTTTGGGGGGATATTAAAATATGGAAGAAATAATTTGTGATAAGTTTTAATAATTTTAGTTTTTGTTATTTTTGCTTTGAGAAGTAATTTCACTGTACAAAAGTAATATATTTCTGTCAGAGTTTCTACAAGTTAAACCGAGTTTTTTGTGAAGACCTTTGAGGATCCGTGTATGTCTTTGTATGTGGTTTTATTGAGCTAATTCATTAAGAAACATTCTTCTGCTCGATAGAATATATAGTCACTGACATATAAACTAAGGTTTGTAATTAAACAAGTGAACAGGTGTTTTCTACATTTTATTCACAATAACATTTACTGATAAATCATGCCCTTTATACCAGAAACATTTATTAAGAAAGAAAACTGCTGATTTTTATTTCATGATGACTTTGGAATTCTTTGTGTTTATTCGTCAGGTTTTGGAGGAGATGAAATCAGAGTCCAAACACATAAAGATCGATCGCCGTCTGACGGGATCCAGTATCATAGATGAGCCGCTGCAACAGGTACCGTCAATAAAACCAAACGAACGGATGAACGCCACAGCTGAAAGTGCACATTCAAGCGTTTGAGGAACCTGTGGTTTCTCCACTGACGAGCTTCTCTCAGACCGTCGAGCTTTCGCTTCACAAAGCCCGTTTGTTTCCGCCCATGCCATGCGTCAGACGCTGCATCAGCTCGTTTGAGAGTCTATGCTGAACTGCAGATGAGCACATGACACTCATTTTCAGTCAGTGGCCTCACATGCTATACCGAATCAGCTTTAAGTCTGCTTACAATGCATATTTTCTGCTGGGGTCACATTTTTAATGCTACACTTTAGCTATTACTTGCATTTATTATTAGTCAGAGGTTTCTTGCCCCGTAAAACCACTATATTGGTGTTGCACATCCATTTTACACCCTCTCTTTGACATTTAGAAAACAGGTTGTTTTACTCCTGTACCTTAGATATGTGAAAGGCGTACCAGTGTCACTCAAACTGTGTTTCAAGTTGCAGAACATTGAATAGGTGTTATGATGTAAATATAGTTTTGTTTAATATTAATGGCTCCGTTCAAATACCTGGTGAGCTGCCTACATAGACAGCTACCTAGTCTGTCATTATGCACACGTACCACTAAATATACTAGAGGCACATGTCTAAATTAATGAGTTTTAATCTAAGCAGAATACAAATGCACCATACACAAAATATTGGATAACATTTAGATGGAGCTGTAATTTTTAGTATTTAATTAAATATATTTATAAACATTTGTATTTATTTCATTGATTATTATATTAGAGTCAAGTTCATTTGTATAGTGCTTTTCACAATACACATTGTTTCAAAGCAGTTTACAGAAAATCATGATGTTAATGTTTAAAATATCTTAATATCTTGAAGTGTTAGTCAAATTTAGTAGATTAGAGCTGGGCGGTAATATAGTTTACACCTTACATTACACTTAATAATTTAATTAAATAATTCATAAATGTGTAGTGTAATGTATGATTTAATTTAATAATTACATATAATTTATTTAATAATAAACAAATATTGGAGCCATATGAATTATTTTATAAATCATTTTCATAATTCTCAGTTATCTGTTTTAGTTTTTCTGGATTTATTATTTATTGGTAATCAAATAAGCCATAAATCTCTAACAATTGAACTAATCTTTTACAATGTAATCATATATTAATTCAACAATTTATGAACAACAAATAAGTGCCCTGTATGAATGCAGATAAAGTTACTTTATCCTACTTCATATAAATTGCAGGCCAATAATATGGTTACATTTTACAATAATGTAAACTATTGGAATCATGCAGCTAAGTTTAGCTGTGTAGTGTACATCGCTTAATGTTAATGTGGTGGGAAACTAGGGTATATCCAACTTTTGAAATAAGACTAAGAAACGATATAGTTTACATTTTTCAGCAACATAACAATTAAGCTGTTGAGATTTGCTATATTGTTAATGCGGCTTAATATTAGTGCGCTGTATATCTGGGTACGGTTGGAGATACTTGTAGTATACTTGGACTATAACAAGGCAGCATGGTGTTACCAACTGTTTTGAACAGACTCCATTTGGAGAGTGGAGGCTGAAAATGTTGTCTTGGTAAGCAGCAGGTTTTTCTAGGTTTTTGGAACAAGGCTGATTTGTTTAGAAGTGGTTCCTGTTTTTTTTTGTGGTCTAGTTTCAGTAACTGGTTTGGGTGGACTGGATAGACTTGTAGATGTGAGAAAACACTGATAAGTATCCGGTTTTTCCATGACGTAACTGCATTCAAATCTCGTCCCATAGTATAAGTCCTATAGAAATCATTGTGTAACTCATTCTATGTAAGTCTAAGGTTTTGAGGAAATTGCGTTAAGTTAAAGACAGTCGTGAGAGTACGCCAGCGGCTCCAACTCTCAGTCCTTTCTGCTGAGCTTCACATCTGCTCTGGAATGTCTACCCAGAGTCCTTTGCAATAGCAGTGATGGGTCATTGTGTCTAAAAAAGAACCGAGAGCACATGATCCAGGACAATACGTTTCCTTGTGAGGCCCTATGAAATCAGATTATTTGTTTTCTAGTTGCCCTTTTAATGGTTTAATTAATTAATTTAATAAATACAACTCTACCCATTTTTACAATAGTAAGGCCATATGAGATTGTGTTATTGTTTCTGGATTATGAGATTTCTGAGAGTCTTCCTGAGCATTTTGCTGTTTAATTTGAGAAAAACTATCATAATATACATACAGAGACTCAAGGATCTTCATGCGAAATAAAAATTCTGTTAAATTGCTATCGCACAGAAAAAAGTATATCTCGGTTTAATAATAATAATAATAATAGCAGTAATACTAAAATGGATTATTCAAATTGAATTACTTTTGAAAATAGAATCCAGAAAAACTCAATCGAAGAACACTGAATTTGGTAAAAATAAATTGGAATACGAGAAAAAATAAAAAGCATTTCTAAATGCCTGTTTAAAATGAAAAACATGTTATAGACTAATGATTTAAATTAGACTTGCTTCTGAATTTAACCATTAAACTGGAGTCAAAAATTTTTTTGTCAAATAAAAAAAAACACCAAGAACGGATTTTGGGGAAAAATTAAATGCAGTTTGGGGGAAAATACATGGTATTTCATAGGACCCTACAAATGGTGTCCGGTTTGTTTCAGGAAATGATCATCTGATCCTCTTCTCGTGTCGTTCATCAGGTCATCCAGTTCGCCTTGAGGGACTATATCCATTATTGGTATTACACACTGAGTGAAGATGAAACGTTCCTCTTGGAGATCCGTCAGACGGTCCAGAACGCTCTCGTTGAGTTCTCCACCAGGTAAGACCCCTGTCTGACACAGATCAGTGCTGCTATCATCATTGAGAGTGACGCTGGGATTTCCCACGGACGATGCAACACCTGACCACAAGCCAAACATCTGACCCATTCCCCTGCTAAACGCAGTGTTGAAATGAGACCGTTAATCCTGTGATTCATTAAGTGCTCAATCTTTCCTTCCTCAGGTCTAAAGAGGTGGACTGGCAGCCGTATTTCACCACCAGACTGGTGGATGACTTCGCGACTCATCTGCGTGTTTTCAGGAAAGCTCAGGAGAGGCTGAACGAGAGAGAAGATCCGAAACAACGTAAGGATGGTTCTGTTCGCTTCTCTCTGTTTATCAGTGGCAAGACTGGAAACACTTCACACTAAGGTCCCATTAGTTAATGTATACATACACTTATAAAATGTATCCATCTTCATTTCATGTTCATGTTAGCTCATTTTTAGTTCATTAAATAATACAAACAGTTTTTTTATATTAACAATGTATTTTTAAATGTTAAAATAAGTTTAAGATTAATAAATGCTTCAGATATATTTTGCATTGTTTGCAAGCTTGCTTTTTATAACTAAAAATAAAACCAAAAAACTGAAAATATCAGTAAAAAAAAAACCTGAAATAAAAAAAGTTGAACTTATTTGATTTCAACGGGTTGCCAAAGAAACATTTCTCATTTTAGTTTATCTTTGTGAATTAATATAACTAAACTAAAACGGCAATAAAATTAAATGAAAACTATATATATACAAATAAATAAATGCATAATAAAAATGCCACTTCCCTTTCACTGAATACAGGGCATGTTTAATGGGAACTTGATTGAACTGACTCATAGTGTGAGCTTGTGCATGATGCTGTTTGTGGCAGGTGACGCTCCGGACGAGTTGCTGGACTCGTTTTTGAGGCGGAGGTGGAAATGGAGAGGAAGATTTGTCGAGATGTCGTGTGCACATCACGCAAGGATGAAGAAGGTAGGATTTGTGTCTATAGACAGTTCAGAAACTCAGAGCCCAGAAATTTAAGGCCCGTACACACCGGGACGAATTTCGCGCGTTATCCGCCGACGTTTAACGCCTCGTGACTAAACAAAGGGCGCCAATGTGAGTGTGCACACCGATGCGAAAAACGCCACGCGTAAAAGAGTCATATTTTTAAAACGCCTCGGGTTTGTTTTTTTGGTTTGACGCGCCGCGTCAAAAACTATCCGACCAATGAGATTGGCGCTTTTGCTCACGTGTCTGGAGCAGCTGAAGTTACAGTAAAACACAACTTGGGGCGCTCAAACACAAAACAGTCTTGCCGAGCACACATACGTAACGACGAAGAAGATATACGCCAAGTAGCGTCTACACTGCCGGCGTCTTTCCTCATTCAACAGAACAATAATTTCTTCATCGCTGGAGCTTCTGGTGCTTGAAATATCCATGTTTTCTTTGTATGATTTTGACAAGCGTGTAAATACTTGCTCTCTTCTTCTGAGTGACAAGCGAGTGTCAGAAGCATAAAGTTGCGCAGCGCCACCTTGTGTACCGGGGTATTTCTGTTTTACATTAAGCGCCATCTAATGTCAGGGAATGAATTTGCATGTTCACTCGGCTCATCGTCAGCGAAAATCGCTTGGGTATGAACACAAAAAACGCTGGCGAATAACGCGCGCCGATATTCGTCCCGGTGTGTACGGGCCTTTAAGGCGTGGTTTGGGTTTATGTCAACAATAGTCATGAACAAGTTGAACATGGGCAGATCTTATATGCCAGACCAGCTGAAAGACTTTATTAGCACACAATGTAAACACACACCCAGTCATGAATGCAGGGAAATGCTTTGAGAAATCTTTGAAAGAAGATTTTTGGGTGGAGGAGTGTGTATAAATGTGCCCTGTGAATATAAAAGATGTCATGTGATCACATCTTGTTCCATCATCATCTGATGATTGATCACAAATCATTTACTCACCCTCGTGTCTTTCCAAAACCAGCTTTCTTTCTTCTGCGGATGTTTTGATGAATGTTTACTGCTTTATTCCACACAGTGCAGTGTTGAGTTTCAAAAATACACAAAAAACACCGTAAAAGTATGGTTTTTGCGAATCCTTAAAGTCTTATAAAATGTAAGGTCATAAAAAAAGTCTTAAATGCTATAAAATCTTAATTATCAATTTTAGATGTCTTAAATATTCGAAATTTGGATTAAAACCATGAATCAGGCCAAATGTGATTGATAAACTTCAAAAGGCACTGATTTAATTAAATGTATGTGAACGCTGCACAAAGACAAAATGCTGTGTTTTACAGCCTTGATTAATATCGCACATTTATGCCAAGAGATTGTTAAATTCTGACAATGTTTACTTCATGTTAAGTGTTTATATTGTAATATGTTAGACGGATCTAAGCTTTTTGAATGAGCAGCTGGAAGTAAGCAAATCATAGACATTTCAAAATAAAAGTCCTGGTGTATTTCAGGTCTTTAAAGTGCCACATCATGCATAGTATATTTTTTTCTGGTTATTACTGGTACAATAAACTGTCTCTGGCATTTAATTCAAAGTAAACTCTTGTAGCTTTTCTCTGGGCTGCCTCACCACAGGAAGGAAAGACAGAAAACTTTGAGTATTTGGATTTGACCAGTGTCAGCACAATAATCTGTCATAATATTGTTTGATGTAATTCATCTTGTATTCAGACCTGCCAACCTGTATGCATTGTGCGTAGCGGATACGCATTTTGACCTCAAAGTACGCTGGTACGATTTGTCACTCTGAACTACGCAAAACCCTGGTTACGCCTCAAGCAACAGAAAACGAAGAGTACGACCAATCAGAACGTTCGGTTTTGCATTTAAATAATTTCCATACGTTTTTTTCTCTCCAAACTGGCTGTGTCTCCGTGAGTCTACACGCTCCCCCAGCTATAATGTGCATTTGAAAAAGCAGCACACACGAAACATCGTCCCTTAATGAGAAGCGTTTAACAAAAGAGAACATTATAACATATATTGAATGTTAGAAATAACTTACTTTGGTGATCTTTTGTGACTTCTTATCACAGAATGAGGCAGACGTATATATCTTCTACTGTAATAAATGTTATGTCGATTAGCGATGGATTATAAATATACTTAGTGTTCCTGTGGCTCAGTGGTAGAGCATTGCGTTAGCAGCGCAAAGGTTGTGGGTTCGATTCCCAGGGAGCACATATGACAAAACGTATAGCTGAATGCACTGTAAGTCGCTTTGGATAAAAGCGTCTGCTAAATGAGTATATGTATTTAATGTGAAAATGCCCGAGGTGGTTTTATGAACACAGACAAACTATACATTGTCACAGTCGAGTGTATATTGGCTTAATATTTCATAATTCAAAGGCAAATCGATTCTATCTTCATTTATTCTGTTACAGCGATAGCTGGATGCTTTTGTCCATAATAATAGTATTTCTGGAGCGGGTCAGTTCTTTTGCTTGTGTATGCATATATGTGGATTTTCTGCACGAGGGCGCCCTCCGGCTTCCAGTATGAATGAACACATTACATTTGATTATAGCATATACCCCTCCAGTATTTTTGGTACTCAAAAATATTTGCGCTATATGCTTGTTTGTTCCTGTGTTCCTATGGCTCAGTGGTAGAGCATTGCGTTAGCAGCGCAAAGGTTGTGGGTTCGATTCCCAGGGAACACATGTACTGACAAAAAAAAAAAGTATAACCTGAATGCACTGTAAGTCGCATTGGATAAAAGCGTCTGCTAAATGCATAAATGTAAATGTAAATGTTTGACTGCCATGTGTTTTTGTGTGCAGGTTACCTGCGGGATCTCTGTGAAGTGCTGCTGTATCTGTTACTACCTCCTGGAGATTTCCACAACAAGAATATGAGATACTTCCTCACGGTGAGACACTCACACATGCTACATCAGTCCCAAATTCATTCAAAGAACATTTGATCTTCGGTCAGCTAAAAAAGGGATGACAACTGTAAAGCACAGTGTATGTGGAGAAAACATACGTTTTAATGTCTGATTTTTAAAGACCTGTAAACGTCTTCTGTTGTAATGAGAGCAAAATTAAAACTGTAAAAAAAATAAATGTATTTGAAATAGTTAAAATAAAATAAAAGATGGAAAAACAGAAACCTAAAAACTAAAATTGAAATTAAAATGGAAAATATGAAAATAAACACTGATTCAAAATAGAAATTAAAAAATGTTCTCTTAAAATTCTCTTAAATTTTTTCAGTCTGCAGTATTTAAATGCCGTTATAAAGCTAAAAGAAAAATGAGATGGAAAACTTAAAAAATTTAAATGTTGCCTTGGCAATTAATTGAATTTTTTAAAAAAAAAGTATTCAAATTACTAATACAAAAATAAAGCTAAATAGAAATATAAAAAATGTAAATGTTGCCTTGGCAACTAATTGAAAAAAATGAGTTGTAAAATTACTAATACAAAATAAAGCTAAATAGAAATATACAAAAATGACAAACACTGCAGAATTACTAAAACTTACAATAAAAATAATAAAAATAAATACAATAATCAATAAAAACAAATGGAAAAGTATAATATTAGTTAATACTATAATAAATCAAATAACATTATTAATTTAATCTACTGCAATCTAATTTTACAATAAAATGCAATTTGTAAAACGTCTAAATTATTCTCGGTGGAATTTGACATTACACCACAAAAGATGTTGCTAGAGCTGAAGTTGTATTTAACACAGGACAGTCCTTAAGACACTAGATCTGGGATTTACGGAAAGCAAACATGTTGGTTTTGTTCTAAGATCAGGACTTTTGGTTTATGTGGTCCTGACAGGTCTTGACGTTGAGACTACAAGATTAGATCTCCAGTCTCTGTGTCTTGCACATGAACAAACGTGATGTCGATTAACTGTTTGACTCTCTGATGTCCTGCAGGAAGTTTTGGCCAGAGGAGTTCTGCTGCCCTTGATTGAACAGCTGAGTGACCCTGATTACATCAACCAGTTCATCATCTGGATGGTGAGACCTGCTCGGTTCTTACAGTCCAAGAGTGTGTCATGAATAGGGTTGGGTATCGTTTGAATTTTATCGATTTCGATTCCCAGTTTCGATTCCAATGTGATTAGATAATGATATCAAACATTTATCCCGTGTCTCTTTTTAGCAAACCATTGCACGAGAGCCTATATTTTAGTATGCATTTGAGAGACGTTCTGAAATGTAATGCATTCATACATATGTAACTGCTGCACGGATGAACAAGGTTTCACAACATTGTGATCGCACACCTCAAAGATTGAGGAATGAAACAGACAAATCATTTTAATCTAGGAATAGAATCACGTTAGTGTTTGAGTCATGTTCGCGATCTTTAACGATATATTAAATTAATGTCATGTTGGTGGTGACACCTCTCTAGCAACATGTTTAGCGATCACAGATATTATACTTCTTCACAGATATCACAGATATTATACTTCTTCACAGATATCACAGATATTATACTTCTTCACAGATATTATACTTCTTCACAGATATTATACTTCTTCACAGATTATACTTCTTCACAGATATTATACTTCTTCACAGATATCACAGATATTATACTTCTTCACAGATATTATACTTCTTCACAGATATCACAGATATTATACTTCTTCACAGATATTACAGATATTATACTTCTTCACAGATATCACAGATATTATACTTCTTCACAGATATTATACTTCTTCACAGATATTATACTTCTTCACAGATATTATACTTCTTCACAAATATTATACTTCTTCACAGATATTATACTTCTTCACAGATATTATACTTCTTCACAGATATCACAGATATATTACTTCTTCACAGATATCACAGATATTATACTTCTTCACAGATATCACAGATATTTGGCTTCTGATCGCAAATGCAGGCAAACTTTGGAGGCTTAGATTAGCGAGCAAGGTCCTGGCAGATCACTAGATCACACCGGTCCTCACAGATGAAGAGAGAAAAAAGTGCATAGGAATCGATAGACGGAATCGAAATTAATTTGACAACAAGTATCCGATTCCTGACCTTAAGTATCCGATTCTGGAATCGGAATCGATTTTCGATTCCCAACCTTTTACCTAAGAAGTTTGGTCTGTGTGTTTAGATTCGGGACTCCAGCTGTAACTACGAGGCCTTCTTGAACATCTTAAAGCTGACAGACAAAGTGGCCGAGCTGGAGGCGGTTAAAGACAAAGTCCTGGAGGAGCTTCAGTACCTCCGATCTCTGGACACGGGAGGAGACGGTACACACACTCACTCGTGTTTTACACACATACGCTTAAGTGTTTTCTTCATCGGTTGGAAAATAAACAGAATTCTGGGGTTTGTTTTGGAGAATTTGAGAGCAAGTTTAAGGCTTTATAATAACAAACACTGTTTACTCTTCATTTTCTCTCTCTCCACACTCACAGATATCAACTTCATAAAGAATCAAATCAATAGTTTGCTCTTTGTGAAGAAAGTCTGTGAAACACGGATACAACGGCTACAATCAGGGAAGGTGAACACATCTCTCCTGTTTCATTCTCATTTACCTTCTTAGAATACATGAATATTCATTAAAACATTTAAATTTGCATTTATTTTAAATAATGATCAATTTAGCATTAACAATAGTGTAATTGAAACATGAAATAATTCCTCTTAATCAGGGTTATTATAGTTAACTGAAGCTAAAACAATTATAATTTTCATTTCTTGAAATAAAACTGAACTGAAAAAAAATTATATATATATATAAAAACTATATTTTAGATGGTTGCAAAGGCAGCGTTTCTCATTTTAATTTTATTTGACTTGTTGTACTTCAATAAGTAAAACTGAAATATAAATTAATAAAGATATACAGCATCTAATTATTATTTGTATAATCTAATAAAATGAACAAAATGCACAACAAAATTACTAACAATTAATATAAAAAATAAAATATAATTCAAAATATTAATAAAAACTGTAATAGTATCTCAAAAGAATGTATAATACAATTGTAAATATATAGTTATAATTAATATAAATAAAATATAAATTGTATTATGTTATATTAATTATCAGATAATTATTACAGAATTAAAAATACAGAAAATGTATTTTTCTAAAATCATTATTATTAATAATAATATTACTGTATTTGTATTATGTTTAGTACAGAAATACAGTAATAACTGTTTTTCAAAAAAATAAATATGACTTATTGTACTTTAATAAAATAATTTCAGGTTAGCAGCAATTAATCAGTTGTATGTCTATTAACATTTCACCTGCTAATATGTCTTTTGGGGGTTTGTTTTTAACAGGAAGTGGACACATTGAAACTCGCAGCTAATTTTGGCAAGCTGTGTGTGATTCCGTTGGAACATATATTAGTGCACAACATCGCGCTGCAGTTCTTCATGGGTGAGTCGAGGCGGATGCACACAAACTGTCCTCTCTTCAGACATATTTCCTCAATGCAGTTCATCTCTCTCGGTCTCTAGACTACATGCAGCCCATGGGCGGTCAGTCGCTCCTGTTCTTCTGGCTGACGGTGGAGGGCTATCGGGTCATGGCCCAGCAGCAGCTGGAGGTCTTACAGAGCAGCCAGAGAGACGGCAAGAGGCAGAGCAGCCAGACCACCAAAGGCCTGCTGAGATCCACTGCGCTCGGCATCTATGACCAGTACCTGTCCGAGAAGGTGAGAGGACTGAGATTTACCGGTGAGAATGAGTAAAGGGTCCATGAAGTGATGTTTAACAGGTTTATTTCTCAGGCTTCTCCTAGGGTGCAGGTGGACGAAGCGTCCGTAACCAGACTGGCTCAGAAACTCAACAAAGAGGATCCCACACCCGAGATATTTGATGAAATCCAGAAAAAGGTGATGACTGATGTTTCATCAAGCATATATGTAACCCTGGACCACAAAACCAGTCATAGGGGTCATTTTTTGGACATTGAGATTTATACATCATCTGAAAGCATTTTTTATTTTATTATTATTATTGTTAGGATAGGACAATATTTAGCTGAGATTCAACTATTTGAAAATCTAGAATCTGAGGGTGCAAAGAAATCAAAATATTGAGAATATCACCTTTTAAAGTTGTCCAAATGAAGTTCTTAGCAATGCATATTACAAACCCAAAATTAAGTTTTGATATATTTACGTTAGGAAATTTATAAAATATCTTCATGGAACATGATCTTTACTTAATATCCTAATTATTTTTGGCATAAAAAAAATTGATAATTTAAACACATTCAAAGTATTGTTGCTCTGTGAGTTTGAGTCGCTTATAACGAGCATTTGAACATGCAACATGCGTCAAACGTATTTCCAAGTTTGTAATGAGATGCGTTCATAAATCTGTTGGCAACAAAAGTGAAGCATTTCAAAACGGAGAAGTTTCCCTGCGGTTTTCCGCCAAAATAAAAGCTCAGTGATTTAATATTTAAAAGCAAAAATAAATATTAGTATTGTAATTTTACTATTGTTATATAAAATAAGAATGTGAATTACAATAACAACAATAATTATAATAATTATTATTATTTTATTCAATAAAAATTATTATGAACTACTTTGCAGTTCAGTAGTATTATAAAGAAAAGATGATTAAGTGCATCAGATCATTTTTTATGGTTTGATTAAATAATAATAAATAGTAATTAAATACAAATAATAACATCAATACAAAATCAAAATTACAATTAGATGTGTTCCCCAATTTGTTCTGCCTGTTTTTAATCAAATAATTCACATTCGGTTTAATGACCAGTAAAAATTTTCATGAACTGTACATTTCCTCAAGTCACTTTAACATTGATAATAATCAGAAATGTTTCTTGAGCAGAAAATAAGCATATTATAATGATTTCTGAAGATCATGTGACACTGAAGACAGATGTAATGATGCTGAAAATACAGATTTGATCACAACAATAAATTAAAATGTGACATATTCACATAGAAAACCATTATTTTAAATGCCAAATTATTTTGAATCCAATAAATGCAGCCTTAGTTAGCAAAAGAGACCAATCTAAAACTTTTGAACAGTACAAGTGCAATTTGAGTGTTTGATGGTTTATCGTGCAGGTGTGTTTTGACCAATATAAGCATAAAAAGCCCACTATATTATCTCTCTGTGTTCCTCAGGTGTATGATATGATGCTGCGGGATGAGAGGTTTTACCCGTCGTTTAAGCAGCACCCGCTGTACGTGCGGATGCTGGCCGAGCTGGACATGCTGAAAGAGCCCAGTTTCAGGGGTTCAGACGACGGGGACGGAGGTGACCAACACACAGATACCAGATCTGCCATCAACGAGCCTGTTTACACATCATCTCATAAAATTCATTAATATATCTCTGTTTCTCCAGAGTCGTTCAATGGGTCTCCAACAGGAAGCATTCATTTAGTATGTCCAATAAAGCTGTTCATATGTAATATTACACACATCAGGCGTGTTTGAGTGTCTAATGATTGTGTTTTGTAGTCATTAGATGATCTCAGCAGCGGGAGCGTGGATGAGTCTGCTCAGCTTCATGCCTTTATCTCTGATACGGGTGAGAGTTTTACCTGCTCTTAACCATTTCAGTAGATAAACACTGTACAGTCTTAAAGTCCTTACTAGGCACAGTGTTTTCTGTCCTCAATGAAAATGACCATTACAAAGGCATGTTTTTATTGCTTAAAATGACTAGACAATAGATTATTAGATCAACATGGTAGAAATGTGGTTAATTGCTTGTGTCTTTATTGCATTATACCTGGTTACAACATGTGTAACTGTCTAAAATAAATCACCTTAATATCAAAAGAAGACAAAATACACATTTTGTTATGCTCAAATATATATGTATGTGTGCGCTGTATATATTTAATATATATATGCATGTGTATATTTAAGAAAAAAAATGTTTATATATTACATATTTTTATATAATATAAATTGTGAATATAAATAATATATACTGTGTGTGTATTTATATATGCATAATAATTATACACAGTACACAGATATATTGTGTAAATAAAAACTTTTATTTTGAATGCGATTAATCATTTGATTTTTTATTTGATTTTTAGTTACAAAAAATGTCCAGATGCATTAGTGTGCATTTTTTTGTCATGATAAATTATCACAATAATTTCACAAACAGCGCAACTGTCCTAAAATAAGCTTAATTGTCTTTATGCAATTTAATTTTTCCTTTTTGATTTTGAGGTGAAATATGACTTTCTAAAAAGGTCCTAAGTTCTATTTTAGTCACGTCGATTGTTTGAAATGTGGAGCTGTTTAATGTTAATGTTAGTAATGGCTCGTGTAAATGGTAATAGTCTGAGAGTTTGAACTGTTAATAATGTTTAATGTTAATAATGTTAGTGACTCGTGTAAATGGTAATAGTCTGAGAGTTTGAAATGTTAATAATGTTTAATGTTAATAATGTTAGTGACTCGTGTAAATGGTAATAGTCTCAGTGTGATTTAAAGAGCTGTCAGTGTCTGTACTTGTGAACTCTTCTCTCTTCCTAGTCATCACTTCTTCTCATTTTCAAGCTTCATTTATGTGAAGGAGCAACACTTTTCCTGCCACTTTGCGTTTGTTCTTATTGTGACACTATCATTTCATCAGGTTCTTTCATTAGTTTCTTACGTTCATCTTTTTTTCCCCCTCTGTCGCTTTGTCTTGTTGTCCCTCTCTGCTGTGTGTTTCTTGTGCTTCTCGTTCTCTTTCCCCTGCCATCGTTTCCATCGCTCCCGCCTCTCTCTCTCTCTCTCTCCCGGTGTGCTGTAGCTGATGCTTTTCTAAACCAACTTCCTGTGGCAGGCATGTGTAATGATCACGGGAAGACGTATGCTCTCTATACCATCACCGTCATACGCAAGAACTCGGACGGCAGCGAGGACGTCTGGAAGACGTACCGCCGCTACAGCGATTTCCACGACTTCCACATGCGCATCACAGAGCAGGTGAGACCTTTACATCACACCTCAACCATCAGATCAGTTTCTTGTGCTGCCTTTAAGTTATGCAGTATCTTAAAATATCTTGAAGGCAGTACAACGTAGAACATGGTAGACATGTGGTCGGAAATCACGTGTCTTTATTGCGATGCTTTGGTGTTTTAATACATTTTACCATGTTTAAAACACGCAAAAAAGAAAATGTGAAAAAGGTCTGGATTAAAATCGAAATTTTACAAAACCAATACAAATCACATCGATATGTATATATTTTGAGATGAGATTAAATTCAGAAAAAAATATATATATTTTGTTGTGTGTGCATTTTGCTAAATTGTCAAAAATGTTTATATCTAGGTAGTTTGTTGTACTGCCTTTAAATTATAATAATTTTTGTAGATTTTGATTTTCAAATTTTTTATAAGAAAAAAAGTATTATTGTTATTTACTATAGTAGAAATAGTAATTATAATCTGCATATCTTAAAAGCAGTACAATAAACTACACTGATGCAGCAATTATTGACTTTTCACTTAATGAGATTTGGTAGAAAATATGCTTATGTTACAAATTGTGTCATAATTTTACCCCACCTTTCATTTTAGAAATATAAGAAATATATTTAAAAAAAGCTAAAGGCGTGTGTGTGTGTATATGTATATATATATATATATATATATATAGGTTAAATGCATTTTTTTTTACATTAAGGTTATGAGAAATTTCTGTGTTTTCATTTTCTTTAAGCAAAATAGGTATTTTATTATTATTATCATTAGTATTATGATTTAATTTCTGGGTGTTCAGCAATATTGGTAGTTGAAGTCACCATTAATTATTAGTATTAATTATTAAGTATTAGTCAAATTAGTTGACATGTTTATTAAGAAGCGAACATGCAAATAGACTTGTTGACTGGTTTGGGAACACAGAGTCCTGGATATATATTTTTTGAACACACTCTGATCTAATTGGGTTTGATAGATGTGATGTTTTCTAACCCATGTGTCCCATCTTTAGTTTGACAGCCTTGGTACGTTCTCAAGCTTCCTGGCAAAAAGACCTTTAACAACATGGACAGGGAGTTTTTGGAGAAGAGGAAGAAGGACCTGAACGCTTATTTGCAGGTGGGTCAGATCAGGACGGGGGGTTTTTTGGGTTGTGCTGGCTCAGGTGTGCTGAGAGCTGAATGTGTCTTACAGCTGCTGTTGAATCCTGAGATGGTGAAGGCCTGTCCCGTGCTGATCCCATACGTCTATGACTTCCTGGAGAACAAAGCCTACAGCAAGGGCAAAGGAGACTTTGCACGCAAGGTGAGAAATACCACATACACAAAATGTTTAATATGATCAGTGAAGGTGTTTCATGTCCTGCAGGGTGGGAGATGTAGCTTATAAAATTATATCTTGGGATAAAACAATCGAGGCATTCACTCAATTTTATCATTTTTATTTATATGCTTCAACATAAAAAAAGATGTTTAATGGTTTAAAAGAAGTCTCTTCTGCATTTATTTGATCAGAAATACAGCAAAAACAGTAAAATTGCGAAATATTACTATTTCAAATAACTCTTTTCTATGTGAATATCTGTTAATATATAATTTATTTCTGTGATGCGCAGCTGTATTTTCAGCATCATTACTCCAGTCTTCAGTGTCACATGATCTTCAGAAATCATTATAATATATTGATTTAGTGCTCAACAAACATTTCTGATTATTATCAATGTTGAAACCCGTTGTGCTGCACAATATTTTTGTAGAAACTGTGATAATTGTTTTCTGCATTCTTTGATGAATAGAAACTTCAATAGAACAGCTTTTATTTGAAATAGAATCTTTTGTAACATTATAAATGTCTTTACTGTCGTTTTTGATCAGTTTAATGCATCCTTGCTCAATAAAAGTATAATTTTTTTTATTTTATTTTTTTTATATCATATTGACCCCAAACTTCTGAAACGGTTTATATTTTTGCAACAACAAAAAAAATATATTTTTTTTTTTAATGCTTGTAAAATAAGACTTGGAGACCTTTTTAACCTTTTTTGTTGTTGCAATAATACAATCGAATCATTGAATCTATGCACTGAAACAAAAATCACTAGTAAAATATGAAACCCCATAGATTTGATCTAACAAACTATGTTACTTTGATACACTTTTGGTAGACAGATGGATGGATAGATAGATAGAGAGAGAGAGTGGTAGAGAGAGAGAGTGATTGATAGAGAGAGATAGATAGATAGAGAGAGTGAGAGAGAGAGAGAGAGTGATAGAG
>QVTF01008677.1:0-23828 GCA_003573665.1 Oxygymnocypris stewartii | reverse complement strand
CCTCTGACCTCTGACATCAACAAGGCATTTTCGTCCACACAACTGCCGCTCACTGGATATTTTCTGTTTTTCAGACCATTCTCTGTAAACCCTAGAGATGGTTGTGCGTGAAAATCCCAGTAGATCAGCAGTTTCTGAAATACTCAGACCGGCCCGTCTGGCACCAACAACCATTCCACGTTCAAAGTCACTTAAATCCTCTTTCTTCCCCGTTCTGATGCTCGGTTTGAAATTCAGCAAGTCATCTTCACCACATCTAGTTTCCTAAATGTGTTGAGTTGCTGCCATGTGATTGGCTGATTAACAATTTGTGTTACCAAGCAATTGAACAGGTGTACCTAATAAAGTGGCCAATGAGTGTATATATACACACACACACACACACACACATCTGAATTTAAAATGTCCGCTTTTACTCAACAACAACAATAATAATACTTAAAATAAATAAATAAATGAGTGAATACATACATACAAGTATTTAATTAACTCCTTGAATAACTAAATACCTCTGCCACAATTCAGTCCACAAATTCCCCAGTAAAAAACAGACATAAAAATGTAATGTTCAGCAAAGTTCATAGATCACTATTGCCCAAATAACACAAAAAAAGATCAATTAACCTTAAAACTGTTCTCGCAAATACTGATAAACACATTTCAATGTGATTTCAAAAGGGGACCTCTCATGCCAACGACAACCTTTTTACCTTGCATCAAACTCTCAATTCACAAGAGCAAGGCAAAACCTGTTTTCAATATGTCCCTCAAATGCAAAAGTTTGGTTTGAGCGTCACAGATAACAACTGAAGCACAGACTTGTGGCCTCTAACCTCAGCACAAACCAGCGCCTGAGTCTCTCTGCTGGTGATGGAGCAGGAAAAGAGGACAGCATTCCGAGAGGAGGGATTTTTTCTATAGAAAGAAAATAGAGAAATCTTTCAGAAAGAGATGGCCTCCGTAGAGTCTCCTTTCCAGCTGAAAGACTGCTGGCAGGAGGGTACAGACACAAGCTGTACAAACGCAGGTAAAATGTCAAATTCTGTCCCACTGCAACAAGAATACCTGCCTCGTGTCAAATGAGCTTTTTTCACATGACTCACTGTCAGAGTGTTATTTGAAATACGCACACAGACTCTTATATATACTGTATAGCATATATACTGTAGACTATACTCTATAGTTCTTGTATAGCTAGCATTTTCCACGACTGATGGTCCTCCATCACTGGAGACCTCGGCTGAAAAGACTGTAAATTGACTCTGAAAACCCTGTCTGGATTCTCAGATATCATCTCTCAATAAACACAATGACACTCTCAGCTCCTGTGTGCTGCCATATTCTGCTGTTCACTCGTGGACTGGAGACCAATAACTGTCAGGAATGATTTGGCTGCCATGTAAAAGCGACCCTAAAGGACAATCGGACCTGCTGGTACCAGATAGGGTCCAGACAAATTCTCTAGGACAGAAAACAGCAGGACTGACATATTTTACCTGCACTGATTTCCTCAATTAAACTGTTAGATTTCCACGTATTATCACGGATGGAAAGATGAAAGAACCGCGAGAGAGAAATACATTTCAGTGTGAATAATTAACAGGATATTCTGGCCACTAGCCATGGTATTTTTACAGTAGTATAGTGTTTTTACTATTTTTTTTGTAACCTGGTGCAAATATCCTTTAAATTCAATCAGTATTTCATATATATTCATTCATACATTTTCAGTGATACAGTGCATAGTCTTTCAAATTCATTCAAAAACACAGACCAAAAAATAATAATTTGTTTGTAAATCAAAATGCACCGGTCTCGCTTCATTGCATTTTTGATTCTAAAATAAATAACTAAAATAATACATAAATAAGAGTAAATTGTTTGTGAACCAGTAGATGCTGATTCAGTAACTACTCTGAGGAATCTCTCAAAAAAAGAATTTTCAAAATCCAGATTCAAACAAGAAAACTGAGTCTTTTGTTTGTGAATCAGTAGATGTTGGTTCTGTAACCGCTCTGAGGAATCACTCAATAAATTAATATACAGAATCCATTAGATAGATTCAAACAAGTAAATTGAATCTTTCAGTACAATTCATTTATAAATTTGTTTGCGAGTCAGACTACAGTAGTTGCTCTGTAAGTTTTTGATTCACTAATAACAGCTAGCTCATTTTTGGTTCGTGAATCAGTGAGAGTCCGATGCTGATTCAGTAACCATTCTGATGGATTCAATACATTCATTCTGTGAAGTATTCATCAGACTGATTCAAACAATTAATTTCATTTATTTAGAACAATTAAAGGATTTGCTTGTAAATCAGTATACAGCGGTTACACTGTTATTGATTCACTAAAATAACCAGCTCATAACATGTAAGTGAATCAGATGTTGATTCAGTAACCACTCTGGGGTGCGTTTCCTAAAACCAGCGTAAGCTAACTACAGTCGTTAGTTTCATTGAACTCTATTGCAACAACAAAACTTGCGACCATATTTGCTTTTGGGAAATGCACCCCAGATTGATTCAGTAAATACATTCATTGAAGGATTCATCAGAATGTTTTGAAACTGGTAACTTGAGTCTTTTTGAGCCATTTATTGTTTGTGACTCTGACTACTGTATGTTTTTGATTCACTAAAAAGAACTGGTTCATAAGAGTCATTTGTTTGTGAATCGCACTACACTAAGCTGCTTGTTTGTTTTTGCTTACAGCCCGCAAGAACAACTCGATAGAAAAGTATGTATTCTTGCCATAATTTCACTGTACACAGTCTTTTTTATATCTTCACATTCAATTCAGACCGCAAAGTCCCATTCTCAGCTCAAGTAAAAACACGATTTATTCTGCAGTGCCATGAAGCGGTGCAGGAAACACTGATGTAAGGAGAAGAAAGACTGCCTGTGGCTCGCTCACTCACTCATTCTCTCTCTCACACACACACTTACTGAAGTTGTGTCCTGGAAAAAGCACTTAGTTACTGACCCATGGGCCACTGATGAAAGCCAGAGACACTTTAATGATAAGGTCATCGAGGAGGGAAACCTGCAGCGTCAGGCATTTGAGCCCTGTCATTAAACTCCACAGCTGAACATCACATTATAGTTTGACATTTTCTCTAACCTGTCAGTGAATATTTCTAAGAGGATTAAACACCTTCTAAAGTCACTGAACATTAAGCTAAGGTGCTAAATGACAACATCTGACACCTCAAAGCAGATGCTTCCTGGTCATTTGCCAGCTATTTCCCTGCGAATCACAGGCTAGTTGTGCTTCTGTACCTTTAAGACCACTATATAAAAACGACCTCTGCTATGATTGGCTAATCTCAGCGCACTGCCGTAGGTCACATTGTCGTTTATCAGGCCAAGGGAAGTTGCTGAATACTGAATAGGTTTTGATATGTAAATGTGGCCGGTCACATTCTGCTCACTAGTCACACACTTCACCTGCCTTTTAGATTGTACTGTATATTGCACTTGTTTATATTGTGTTAAGCTGAAATATGAGTTACAATGAGGCATTACAAGTGAATGAGGACAATTTATTCCAATTTGAATAGTACAGCCACAAGATGTAAACGTGTGTTAACGTGATTTAAGAGTTAAAAAAGTCTTATTAATAGTGCTGTCAAATCGATTAATCACATCCAAAATAATAATCCATAATATACTATACATGTAATATACATAGAAATATATACAGTACACACACATTATGTAAACACAAACTTGTATTTTGGATGCGATTAATTGCGATTAATCGATTTGACAGCACCGTAAATTATATTAATAATAATTTAACCAATTTTATACTCGTTTCATTTGTTTTTCTCTTATCAGTCATTTTTCAATAATACTGTATTATTATACTTAATTTTTCCATTGTTGTTTTATCTTAGGATTTTGTGGTTTCAAGTTTTCATAAGTAAGAGATAAGAAAAAGGCTGTGTCCAAAATCGTGTACACTCTCGTTTCGAGTAGACACTTTTATTTTGCATAAGTAATCACTTTACGACTGCTAAAAAGTATGTTCTTGTATAAATGGCTGTGGCATGAATGTAGTCTGGACGCATACATTCATTCACCATGACCTACCAACATCAGTTGTGTCTCTTCACTGACATTCACAAATCCTCTCCCGTGGCCTCATGGGATAGTAAAGTTTCCATCATATGCATGCTTCAGCCTACGCCTCCCATGCAGCAGGGAAGTGTGCAATTTCAGATGTAGCAATGTCTCCATTTCAAGGTTTTTATTGTAATGTTTCAATTTCTGTTGCTTGTGGTATAATCACACTTGCTGGATTTATGCTGGTCCAACAAAGTCTGAGCATTGAAACATACGCAACAGTGATTATTTAATAAACACATTTTATTATCTCCTGCTTCTGCTCTGCCATGGCTTCCTCCATCTTCCTTCTGATAGAAAACCATTATAGTTTTAATACAGTAGACAAAAATGCAGTAAAACAATGATTTTAGGAACCAGACAAGGCTTGGTGCTTAAGAAGTATTGGGTACCAGACAAAACGGATATTTTTTGACAGGATCCGGGACTCAATCTAATATTTTGCCATTGTCTGCAGAATGTTGGCATGATCTAAAATATTTGTTCTTCGGCGGTTCTTTGGGGTGATATATAGCAGTGCTACCACTATAAAGAACCTGTTAAGCACAGTATTGTTCTTTAGCGGTTCTTCTGCAGTTCTTTGGGGTGGTTAAGGTGATATATAGCACTACTGCCATACAAATAACCCATTAGGCCAATGCCAGGTTCTTTAAAGGTTCTCTAACTTAGTTTGGTTGGAGAAAGGACTAAAAACGGCATTAAAATAGAGTGTGCTTCCTGAAGATAATCTGGTTCTCACCCTTTTTGCCCTCAAGTCCCACCTATAAGGAAATATTCCAGGGCCTCCACATGAGACTTTTTGACCTCAGAAAGGCATAAAAGTGATTAAAAACAGCTTTTGCCATTGTAGTAAATTTGAGAGTAGAGTAACATATTGTATCTAAATCTAAGGAGAAGAATGAGGTTCCTCTTATGGTTCTGAATATCACCATTTGACAAAGGTGCTGTATAGAACCTTTAAAGACAGGTGCTATTAGCATTTAAAGTGGTTTCCCTATGATTACGAGCCAATGAACCACCTTTAGTGCTGTCTAGTGGTTTTATTATAAGCGTCACAATTATGCTTTTAAACTTGCCCCATTGTAAGTGTCTCACCATCACCTTTGCTTGTTGCTTTTTTAATGGAAACAAGGGGCAAGTAAAAAAGAAATTTTGTGATACTCAAGATTGTATCACCAATTGACCCTTCGCCGGGAGTTTGATTGACAGGCAATCTGACCAATCCTAACACAGAATCTGCCATTTTGTCCTACAAACAAACCAGAGAGAGTAGATTAAGTCAGTGGACTTGAACTTGAAAAATTGTGTGTACTGATGTCTTTCTGCAGTTGAAATTGGATACCTTCTGATGGTCATTCATGTTTATATCCTGCTATAACTAGTAAAGAGGAAGAGATGATCTCTTTATGTGCCGCTTGAACCGAGGTTCTACAGCGATCTGTCATATCATATCAAAGAGCTACAAAACAGTATTTAGTTTTTTGAAAGTATAAAAATTTGACTAAATTTGAAAGCTGAGACGTTGTCTTTTCTGTCGGTGCGTTGTTCTATTTACTCTGTGATGTATTTTTCACTCACATGATGTGTGGTGTGAGAGAACCGTGGCTTGTCGGACATAGAGACAGTAATGAAGGTGGGTGGGTCTTTGCGAAGGGTCAATTCTGTTGAGCTTAACTTGTATTGAACCAAGAACAGAAGTGTTTTGCATTTTAAAAAACCAAGAACAATTCAGTTTATCACAATAAGACCCCTTAAAGAGCTGTAATTTCTTGCCGTTTGTGGGCTGTGAAAGCATGTTTCTGAGTTCACTGTGGTTGGTATTTCTGACTGAACCGTGAAGAGACATCAGCCAGTAAACCCCCATAGATCTGCTCACTGGCACCTCCTGATCTCTCTGAGCCTATGTAAGACCGCTGGGTCAAACAATAAATCCCCATGGGCTGAACCTCACACCCCATCATCTACCCAGGACACCGGGAACACCACTAATAACTAGCCGACCGAATCAAACGCTTAACATGATTTACACAAGTACGACGTGTTCCAGGAGCATCCTTCACTTGACTCGCAACACCATTTCTATCAATCTATCACCACTGCCTGATTTTACCAGCACACTCTATAAAATAAATGTTCCAATTAAAGACCATAAAAGGTTTCATGGCCTAATGCAACAAAAGAACCCTCTTAAGACCCACAACTTGTTAGGGGCCTACAGGAAGCGATCTAACCATCCGCTGCTAACCATTTTTAATTATATATGAACAATAGCATGAGGCATTAACGCAGGGGTTTTCCCAGGGGGCCACAAGTACAAATAATAAATAATATATTAACAATTATATAAAAAAATATGTAAAAAAAATAATAATAAAAGTAGCAAATTAGAAGAAATACATGTATATAAAAAAGAAAAATAACTGATAACAAACCAGAACACCATGAAAAAAGTCCAACTTTATATTTAAAACAGTAATTTACAATAAAAACAATATACTAATATTAAAATATCAATATATAAATGTATGAAATATCAAAATAAAAATATTTACCAACAAATACATCACAAAAAAATTATTACGGTTTCATTCTAAAGACTGGTAAAAAAAACAAAAAAAAACACATTCATTAATTATATTTACTTTAATTTATTTAGCAGATTTTTTTATCCAAAGCGACTTACAAATAAGGACAAGAGAAGCAATGTAAATTAATAAATTAAGAATATTAATAATTTTATTTGGGTTTAAACACAACAGTACTCAAAATGGTGGGTAAAAACATGAGTAATAAAGAGAAAAGAATGGAAGAACCAATCTTGGAAAGTAATCTCCAAAGAGCCGTAAAGTCAACTGAAGAATCTCAAACAAACAGAAACTACTTCCTTCCAGGTATCACTAAGAACTACTGAAGAACCTGTAATTTAAAATCATTTTGCACCGTTACATTTTTAAGAATAGGTTTAGAAATGTTCAAGGAACAACTTGAATAAATCATGTTGTGCTGAATGTGACTTCACATTCACAGAAAGAGCATCCTCTCTCTCTCTCCAAGTGCTCGTCACTCATTGAACATCTCACTCCATTATTCACAAGCTCTTTACCATGAAAGTTCAACCTTAGTGCTGATGGATTGAAAACACGATGCTCTCTCACGAGCAGTTAGCCGTATATAGAGCAGATGTGACTGCAGAAATAGACCATCAGCACTTTCAGCTCGAGCTCTGAGACCAAAACAAACAGCTTCATTTCAGACAGCCCTTCATTTCGCACGCCACAGTCTAGGGCCTACGTAAGCATTACGCCAGTGTGTGTTTGTGGGGCACAATGTTCTAACAAGATGTGATGCAATAGTCCTCAAAGGACCAAATCACAGCCAATCAGATGTTTGATGCTTAATATTTAAAAGGCCGAATCACAACCAATTAGATGTTTGATGCTTAACTTAAAACTATGTGAGAATGGGATTTTAGACCAATAAGATTTCACTGTGGGCGGAGCTATTCATCGACTTGACCTCGTGTGACAGATTATCCTGGAGTGACCTAATAGAATCAACACATGTAACAAAATGTCTATTCACTTGTCGCAGCGATGTCTCAAACCAAATCTATCAAAGAGATTGCTTAATATATTTTCAGGATAGAAAATGGTGTTTTGAGAATGTCAAAAAGTTCATCAAGAGATTATTCGATGACTTATATATAAACATGAAATCAAATTTGAGTTTAGGGACTTATTGTCATGTGCAAGCTGACTACAAAAATGTAAGCAATAGAAAGCTATTCCAATTAAACAGACCCAAAATATTGACTGTGTTAATTCTGCATGAATTTAAATTATTTTGAATTTAATTTTATTTAAATGTGATGTTAATTAATGAAGATAAATGAATGAAAATAAAATAACTGCAAAAAAGTATGTTATTAACTGTTAACCTAAAAGAATGCAGAAATGTTACAAAACTGAATAAATTAAAACATTTAAAAAGTGATATCAAATAAACAAAATATTAAAATATAAAAGTTGCACATGAATGTATGTTTGACAAGAAAATACTTTTTCAGTCTTTCTACTTCAAAATGTCATGTTTAATTCTATGGGTTACTGGCCGTTTATTTGTCAAATTTACTAGCAATTTCTGAGTAAACATTTTTGTATAACATCTTTTTCAGTAAAAAGTAAGTGAATTGTATATATATATATACATATATATATATAACATTTTTAAAATGTAGCGGGAAAAACCTGCTGGGAAAAAAAAAACCTGTTGGGAAGCCCAACTTCCTATTTATAAAAAGAACTTAGTAAACACGAGGAAAATAAAACTGTACCTATCAAGCTATTGAATATGGTCTTTAAATCTTACTTAAAAGTGTATTTTATGGTTGGGTAAGTCTGTAGTAATTATAATTAGCTACCTTATATTAACAACAACAGAATTGAACAGGGAACCCCCCACAAGGATATTTATAAAAGGTTGTTTGTGTGTTTGCCTGTTCACTCTTTGTCTCCTTTACCGTTTACAATGGAATTTGATCATGGGGAGGAAAGTCAGACGGCTATTGATTTAATAATCAACAGCCCTTTATTACTGGACGGCTGGATGCCTGTGTGTCTGATGCACATGGGGAAATCGGATCATTTGAAAACAACATGCATTTCAAGTTTAAAGTGTATTAATTCCTGCTCTTGATGAGAAATGTCTGTAAATCAGGTGAGTGAGCTACAGGCTATAAATGAAACTAATATACGGCTATAATAAAAAGGCGAACCTTAACCGCCCTGGTTTCCTCTAAGTTTTCAAGCTCCACCCATAAAGATACTACCTCAGTAACCTAACCTGGGTAACCCATCAAAGATCATATAATATTCATTTTAAAACTCAAGTACAAGTACTTGTGTACTTGTTCAAGTACTTCAACAAAAATACACACAAAACATTTTGTGGCGTAAACCCTCCACAATCATTGACTGCATGCGCGATTCTCATCCAGTTTATTTACGTTATTTACGTTCACTGTGCAGTTTAAAAATATTAATATTGATCAGCTTTACATCATTATATAAGTGCAATTTATAAAAGAGGACAGTTTTCTTATATAGATGTCTAGAATCTATAAATATCTAGCAACAACATTTACATTTGTGAGATCAAATGCTCTGGTAAATCTGCTGCTTCATAATTAGGTCTTGAAATGCAAAAGTGTGCACATTTAAAGAAATATTGATCGATTTCCATATGTTTAATCTATATTTCTTCCAATTTAGGCCTCATTCGATTCAAGTTAATTCCGATATTTACTGCTTCGATTATGTTGTGTGCTTCATTCATCCGCATAGGCAGAGGATGCTTTTGAGCATGCACGACCATGACGAAGAGCGATTTGATGTCATGTGGTGACATTTTGCATATTCATGACAATATATTTTTTTATTTTATTTTTATGATCCTGTCTTTCTATGACACGGTCATGATGTTCAATTTTGCCCTTAAATGCACCTGTTATCAGATGTGATTATATTTTATGAATCTATTTACGATCATAAAAATATCGTAAAAGCAAATTGTATGTGTCAGTTAGAGTTAGAGACTTTATTTATGACAATAACTTTGGCTCTTCAGATGGTCACACAGCGGACGAGAAGCGCAGCATCGCGCCACGTCTTTAAAATTCGAACACATTGTTTTATATGAGTGTATGCACACCGGTTGCAGCATTTGACATCGGTCCGTGGCACCTAGCAACAGCTCAAGACACTGTTTAAAACAATGTGTTTGAATTTTAAAGACATGGCGTGATGATGAGCTTCTCGTCCAGTGTTTGACCGCCTTTAAGGTGTGCTCACATTTATTTTTACAGGCAAAAAACCAGCCAAATTCACTGAATGTTCGCCAATGTGATCTCACATTCAATAGGGTTCTGCGCGATGTGGAGTTTTGTGTAAGGCGAAACATTTCATATGCAGAATTTTGCATCAGATTCAGATTTGTTAATCTTTGAACAAGTACATTTGCCGTGAATTTTAGGGGAGGCAAGAGAAACGCAGACTCCTGCTGTAACTGTACCTGCTGGTGTGGCTGTTAGACAATGTTTCTTTAGAAAAACGAGTGATTGATTTAAATCGAATTAAAAATATGGACAGTTTTAAATGCATCAACTTCCTGTAAAAAAAAAAATAACAAAGCAAAAACGTGCTCATCAAGCTGTTTTGCTGAAAGTTCGCTATTGTGATCGCACACTGGATTTTGTGGATTGTCATGTGAGGTGAAACATGTTCAACACAGATTTCGCATCGGATTCGTGTATCTTAAACTCGGAACCTGCCAATTTGTCACAATGTAAAACTGTTTCATTTGGAGGTGACCTCTGAGTAAGTCACTTCCAAACTAAGTATTGCTACACTATAACAGACAATGGACCTTCTTACTTTGCTAATGTTACCCCAAAAATAAAATTGTATGTGTGTCCACAACAGACCTGTGTTATGCCAATAGCACAAAAAGTCCATGAACTGCAGCCAATTTAGATAAAACAGGCCATTTTTGCTCTTGAAGTGGCTTTTAGCAATATTCCTTCAAATGCAAAAGTTTATCGTGACCCTGATTGAAATACAGTTCTTGAATGAGCATCAGGTATTCAGCGCTGGCTTCACGCTGCACACATGGCCTGCGGTGGACACGCGTGTTTGTGCGCCTGACAGCTGACTCATGCTCTGCCATGTCAGGGAGCAAGATCCAGATCCCAGCATTGGAACGGCATCCAGAGCACCTCATCACAACGCCACTGAACCGAGGGGAACCGATCCTAACAGAGCAAATGGGTCACGCAGTTGAGCTCCATACAGGCCGAGCGACTCCCTCTCCACCCCCATCAGTTCCTCTGATCCAAACACAAACTGACACCTCATAAACATCCTGTCAGAGGGCTTCATCTCACTCACGTTCACGTCCCGCTGCCTCTCATTCTCTCTGCTGAAGACAATGGATGCATTAATTACTCAGAATTCAATCTGCATGAGAGAGAGATCCGCGACCCACGTTCTCAGTTTAAAATGAGCAGCCCAAAATGGATGAATGCACATTTCATTCAATTTAGAAAAGAAGTTTTTCATATTACAGACTTTCCTGTCACTGCGCATTTAATTATCATTGTTTTGCATATCTAATATTCCATTTCATTTTTTCTTATTATTCAGAGAAAGAACATCCTGCACTTAGAAAAGATGAGCATCTTTATTTCTAAAGAGCAGCGTGGGGTCAGTGACAAATAAAAGATGTTCAGTATGATGAAAAGAAAAATGTTCTTCAAATCTATAAGTGCTTGTGACAAGATCCTTGAGATGTAACATTTCTTTTTTTAAATGATACATTTCTTGTACAAAAATGTTTCATTAAAAACAATTCTCATTATTTAAATCATTTTTTACTTATCTGAAAAGTTCTGGAACTACCAAATAAAAAGTAATAAAATACTTTCCTTTGTTTGAATATCTTTTATACCTTCCTTGAGATTTAATTTATATATCAAAAACTGAATATTTAAAGCCAAAGCGTTTCATTAAAAAATATTATTATTATTAATAGTTTTATTTGATCTAAAAAGTTGTGTAACTAGCAACCAATAAGAACTAAAATGTTTTCGTTTGTTTGAAAATCAATACCTTCCCAACAGGCACATAAGACGTTAATATTTGGTTACATTTTGGTTGCGATGGCAGGTGACCAAAATTCAATGTCAATTCAACGTCTAATGTCAATGTTAATTACTGTCCAATACCAACGTCAGCTGATGTTGATATTAGTTGTTTTTAGGCTGTGTAACCAAAATCCAACGTTAAGTCAACATCAAATCGGCATCAAATACATGACGTCATGATGTCAATTTTCATTCTCAATGAAAATATAGTAGATACATTTTTTATCAAAACAATCAGTAGCAGTAGTTTTATTTCATCTAAAAAGTACCTTGAGATATGATCGTTGTATTCATGTTCGTTTTAAATATAAAAACATTTTTAACATTATTTTTTATTAAAAACTATTATTATTATTAACAAAAAAATAAAAAATATTTGAATACCATGTGAAAATATCCTTGCTATTATTATTATTATTATTATTATATTAATTAAAACTACCTGTTCTCATGGCATTTACGTACCTGGGTGCACTTTTTAGTGAGACACCAAATACGTATCAATAACTACATATTACTGCAGTTTCCAAAAGAAACAAACACTAGAGGCAGTAAAACAACAACATCTTTTACTCCTTTTCAAGAGTTTTTATTAATAAATCATAGTTTTAGCACAATTACTTGAAGAATATCATGTTACGATTTCAACACAATATTGAAAAGCTGGGAGATTTGAAAACTGATGCTTTTGAACATTAGCATCGCACATATCCAGCGTCGTATCAATGGGTTTTTATAGACGGTAAGTTTGTTCGGTAGCTCACGGAGTACAGAGACCTACGGCGAAGAGCTCCGGTTCGAATCACGTGTAATCAAGGTTCGACAAAGCAGTTCAAATCTGCATATAAAGAAGTTAATATAGCACGGTTGCATCAACAAATATGTCTTTATATCAGTTTTGCATTTGTTAACACTATCAGGTAGGTTTAGGGTTGGGTTTGGTGTAGGGCGTGATAGAGCATTAACTTTTAGGAACAGACCCCGGATATTTGAAATCTGAACCGCCGCAATACATTTCTGTAGCAACGTCATAAAACACAGCAATGTGTACCTATATCTACGTAATAAAATGTGCCAGGGTTCACGTATTTAACCTGTTGTTTAGCACCACTCAGTGGACACTTCTTTTTGAAACTGCGGCGAAACGCGCGGTAAAGTACGTAAAACGGTGTCCCGCAGAAAGTGCACAGAGGTACGTATTTTTATGAGACGAGGTTGTTAAAACTACTACTGCTTCTACTAATAATAAAAATGATGATTAGGTTTAATGTAAAAAATGCTGTAACTACCAATCAGAAATTAAAATAAATGCTAAAAAGTAATAAATATTTTATTTAGTTTGAAAATACACTCGTTATACAATCGTATTATTTCCCAAATGTTTTTTTTTTGTTCCTTAATTACTTTTGGACACGACTGTCATTAAGATTGTGCAATTTGATAACCTGTGTCACAAAAAGTGTCATGTCATTTGTTTCAGGTTTGATTGTGTTTAGTCAATAATTTGATTGTGTCAGCCTTCACGTGAAGCCCTCCTCGTGAGGAGACTGAATAGTGTAAAGACCATCGACTCGGATATAAGTATCGCTTTTTATTTCTCTTCTTTCTTACTGCTTGTTTCACTTCTGTTTTAGTCACGTTACTTCAACATACTACATGGAAATTAAATAACATAAATATGGGTGTTTGGCTTAGCATCATGTTAGAATAATATTTATACTCATACCTTTTGTTGTTTTAATATTTTGAAATGTTTTTAGCTTTATTTTTTGTTTTCATTTAAATGTTTAGTTTTGAAATGTTGTTGTATACATTTGTCATTTTATTTAATTTCTCCATTTTCTTAAATGTGTGTATATATAGTATTTATAGAGTTTTAACTTAAAGTTTTAGTTACTTCTTCTTATTTGTAAGTCGCTTTGGATAAAAGCGTCTGCAAAATGACTAAAGAGTAAAGTAAAGTAGTCACAAGACATTCACAGTCAGCTGATTGGCTAAGCAAAGCAGTGTGTCCCGAGCTGAGCGTCCAGAGCTGAGCGTCCATCACAACAATGATGAATTCAAAACGTACTTCCGTGTCCAGGCGACTAACTCCCAATGAGGCGATTTAGATTTTCTTCAGGTATTACATTCCCTTATCACTGAGTTTATGACAGCTACATGTTTAACTTTCAGATCACTTCTCTACGAAACGATCCCCTGGGTGGATGAAAATAAAGGAAATCCTGTAAAGAAGGAAGAAATGCAATCTGTGTTAAAGGCTCAAATCTTCAATCCATTTGTGTTTACTCTCAAAGTCACCGACAACTGAGATCAGAGTAATCTGGTAATGAGACTGTCAATCAGTGGGATTATATTCTCCAGAGCCGCACCAGAATGGAGCCTTTTTTTCCCTCCTTGTCCAAGGCTTAGAGACAGAGGTCGGGTGGATAATTGCTGTTTTCCTTGGCTTTCTGCTTAACCAACTGCAACATTTCAATTGCCCATTAAAATGCTAACTGTTAAGTTAATTGTACACATGGGTCTGTTAAAAGGCTGAACAGTTAGAATATATTTGCTTAAGTAAAAAAAAGGACCATCTTGCTTGAGGTTAGCATATCCCAGCATGCACAGCATCGGATTAAAGTATCCCAGCGTGCTCTGCTGAAACGAATGAATGATATCACATGACTGATACTTCACATAGTGCTGCTTGTTGACTTACGGTTTTAGCCTGGTGGAATGTGTGAAAAAATCCCTTATATACGAAGGATACAGTATGGAACGCCATTTTTTTACCGTGGGATAAAAAATTAAAAGGTAATTTTATCTTACGGTTCAGATTTTTTCTTGTAATTCTGTATATATGTAAATTCTGAGATGGTCTCGCAATTCAGATGTTTTTTTTTCACAATTCAGAATTTATATCTTGTAAATCTCTCTCGCTAATTACTTTTCTTGCAATTCAGATTTCTTATCTTGACTTTCTGTCTCAAAATTCTGACTTTTTTCTCTTAACTGCCATTTTATATCTCACATTTCTGACTTTTCTTTTCAGAATTTTGACAAAATAGCTACATTTTGAGTTTATATACTGTATTTAAATTCTGACTTTGTTTTCTCAGAAAACTGCCGCACCACACAGATATGTTTTATGCGTTTGTTTATGCTTTGATTTGAACGAAAACAGCGTATGCTTGTGGTGTAGCTGACACAGAACAGTGTACCATGTCATGAAGATGAATTGTTGAATTAAGTCATTATTTTTTTCTTTGCATACAAAAACTATTCTTGTCGCTTCATAACGTTACGGTTGAACCACAGATGCCAGATGGGCTATTCTGACGATAGTTTTTTATAAATTTCTGTCCCTTGACAGTGTTAATTGATTGGCAGTCAATGGATTCCGAAGATGAACAAAGTTTTTACGTGTTTGGAGCGACACCACGTACCGCAGACATCACGGGTAAGTGATTAATGACAAAATTTTAATTTTGGGGTGGAGTAACCCGGAGCCGCGTGGAGTACTTTTTATGATCTTTTCAAACATTTCAAAATCTCAACCGCTATTTACTGTCATTATAACCTTGGAAGAGCCAGGAAATTTTTTATATATATAATTAAAGAAGTCATGTACACCTAGGATGGGTCACACATACTGACAAAAATGTATAGCCTGAATGCAATGTAAGTTGCTTTGGATAAAAGCGTCTGCTAAATGCATAAATGTAAAAGTAAATGTAAATGTAAATCATGTGGTAATTTTCATTTTTGGGTGCGCTATCCCTTTAAAAACATTTTAGAATTATGACGGCAAGATATGGAAAGCTGACAAAAAAACAAAAAAAAACCTCATATTCCATATTCTGGTATGTTTGCATATTTTGGTAAGAAAATCATCTGACATGTTGTGACTTATGAGTTTCAGGCCATCAATCACTGCTGCTGGACCACTCTGGTCCCATCGACTGAGGGGTCACCGCGCTGACGGCCCTGAGAAAGGAATGTTCAAGCATTCGACACATCAATCACCCCAAACAGGCCCTCCACCCCGCGGCACGCTTCACCGCTGTCCCGAGTCTGCCGCCGTGACGTTTTGATGGGGCGTGCGAGCTGGCGGTAAATCGACATCACAAGGTGAACATCAAAACACCCGCGCTCACCGCGATTCCCCCAGCATGTTTTGTTTACATGCGTTTGACAGGCCAAGCACAATGTCTCTTCTCCACCGTCACACGCGGTCTGTTCTCATTTACAGTGCTGTCAGTGAGGACCAGAGGATTCTGGGAAATCACACATGGAGGCTGTGCCCGAAGGGTGTTTTGGTGGAGCAGAGTACAAGTGTGGTTAAAAAAAGGTTTTTGACCTTTTCCATATGAGCATCATATTAATGCCCTTAAGCAACTATGTGAAAAATCCGGTTTGGGAAAATGCTTTTTTATGAGCACATGGGTTCAGTGAGTAAATCTACCATCCATTCATCCATCCGTAGTTCTGTCCATCTGTCTAGGGTTAATACAAACTACTTTGTCTCTTATTCTGTCTGTTTATATTGTCTTGCTGTGTGACTATCTATCTATCTATCTATCTATCTATCCATATACCTATCATCTATCCGTGTTGCTTCTCTGCTGTTCCACAGATTCACCCTTTTATCAGGGAGCTGTTCATTATTTAAGTGCATTACAGAAAGTATTTTAAGTTGGAATTCAGTGTCATTACTGAGATAAGCGGGTGTAAAATGACCTAGATTAATTATGTTGTAAATTCATTCGGCGGGTTATCCAGCTCCCTTTTCTATGAACTGTCTGGAGCGAGAATGAGGTTTTGCTTCATTAAATATCAGCACTGTGATAGGAAATAGGAGCTTGAGAGCAAGTATGGCGACTTCAAGGAAAATGTCATAAAAGAGCTGACAGAACACAATTTAGAGTAAAGGAGCAGAGTCAAAACTCAACTTTTATCCCCCATCTCCCTTACTGCTCCATCTCTCTCTCATTCTGTCTGTCCTCTCTCTCTCTCTCTCTCTCTCTAGCAGGATGCCGTGATGTCTGGTGTTGATAGTGTCGGTATTTTAGGAGTGTGATTTGAGAGCTTGAGGGAATTTGGGTGTGAGGAATAAAAGGCACGCTATGACACCAAATACATAAAAGACAGAAGAGAAAAGGAGAGGGAAATAAAGCAAGGAGTGAAAGGGGAAAATAAAAGAGATGCAAACAATCCCCCAGAATTCATATATCGAAGGTCCACTGTGATAGAATTGTTCGTAGCATCTAATATGCTGCAATTCTTTGGCAACTAACAGACTAGGAAGTGTCGCGAGGCATATTTTCATAAGTAAATGCAAATGCTGACCCTGTTGAAGCAATAAAACTAAGTTCAAAGCAGTAGAAGGGTTTTCTCAAGAAGAGTTAAACCTTCTTTACCTGAGGAACATCTGGAAAGTAAGTAGCTGTAAAGTAAGCTGTGACAGGCATCATATTGGTTCTTAAAGAAGGTTTCTCACAATCCCAGATGATAATGCGCTAACTTTAGCATGGCAGGCACAGCTGGGTGATAAGTGACTAGAATATTCCAGCCACTTTCCATGAACTCAACACACATCACATGGTCTTCAATCATTGCATTAGAAACCAGCTCTTTTGCGTCTCATTAACATGGCCTGCAGGAAAACTTCTATTTCTGTCTAATTAGCATGGGGAGAACGCTGCAGTGCTGGAATTTCACAAGGAATGAAAAGCTCAGCAAAGTGTACCATCACGATGAGGAATGGCTGTGAGTCAAATTAAATAAATGCCATGCTTTCACAATTTCACACTTTGAAAAATAACATGAAATCAAGATGGTTTACAGATTTTGGTTTTAGAAAAATTAAATACACAAAATAAAACTGAAAAATAAAATTGATATCACAGAATGGCTAAATCTGTTATTAAATTGCACAATTATGATTGTATTGAAAAAGTGTGCCAGATTCACTTTGTTTTTATATTTGTGTGATTTGAATCAGTTCTGTGAACAGACTTTTAAAGTATTTCAACAGGTTTGTAATGAGAACCATATTAAAAAAAAACATATTTAATAAAAATATATATAGTTTTTCTTTTGATTTTCCGTATGCTTGAGAAAAATTAATACAGAAAATATTTAAATCACAAATGTAATATTACTGTTGTAGTGTAACATAAAAATGCATGTTTAATGCTATTAATGTTATTAGTAAATATTATATTTCATTTTAATATTAAAATGGATGTTATTGCTATTGTAAAATCTTACTTTTAGGTGTTGTTAGCATGGATAACTTCTTATTACATTGGATTTATATTATATTATTTATTATATAATAATATTCAAATATTTATGTACACATTATATCACTTTCACCTAAAAAGAAACACATTGGCTGAGAATATACTCACCCTCTGGCCATCCAAGATGCAGATAAGTAAGTTTCTTCATCAAAACAGATTTGGAGAAATGTAGCATTACATTATTTGCTCACCAATGGATCCTCTGTAGTGAATGGGTGCCGTCAGAATGAGAGTCTGATAAAATAGCTGATAAAACAGAACAGTAATCCACACCTTTCCAGTCCATCAGTTAATGTCTTGTGAAGCAAAGCGTTGCATGTTTATAAGAAACGAATCGGTTTTCATGAAAAACAAACTCATCTACATCTTGGATTAAACCCTCAAGCATTTATTTTGGTGGAACACTGAAGGAAGACCTTAAAGTTTATGTTAATAGGTGGCTGTATTATTTACTCTATTAATTTCTTCATTTTAACTCACAAAAAAATCTACTTTTTGGTGTCTGAAAAAGAGCCCGACTTCTTAAAAATAAATAAATAAAAGTACATACCCATGTGTGAAGCCTTAAAGAAAAAAAAATCTCTCTTGGCAGCAGAACGTGGGCAAAACTTTAATTTGGAGACAAAAGGCATGGCTTGTTGGTTTGCAGTTTTTACACGTCCTGTTTCAGTGCGATTGTGAGTCTTTTTGTTCTTTTTGCGTGGAAGCCTCAGAAGCAGCAGTATGTGATATTAAATGTTCATTGTGTTTCAGTGTCACAATATAAGGCAAAACAATCACAATGTGATTTGTTGACCAAATACGATAAGGATTCGGGTGTGGAATTAAGCGGTTGATATTTCAGAGAGCATAAATTGAGAAATGGGCTGTCAGTTTATGGATTAGCAATGACAGGTGTGTGTGTGTGTGTGTGTGTGTGTGTGTGTGTGTGTGTGTGTGTGTGTGTGTGTGTGTGTGTGTGTGTGTGTAAATATGACTTTTATAGACCTGTCCCTTCATGTGTGCTCTTCTCCTGATCATCAGCACTTCAACATGTTTATTGTACCGTGTGTCAGTGACAGATTTCTCCCCTCACCACTGTCTGATTTTGTTTCGCAGAGCTGTTTTGCTGTTAACAGGTCAGTGTTGTCCAGAGAATGATCTCTACCTCGCCACCCTTGTTAAAGAAACATTTCACCCAAAAATGAAAATGTGCTGAATATTTACTTGCCCTCAGGTCATCCAAGATGTAGATGAGTTTGTTTCTTCATTGGAACATAATTGGATAAATGCAGCATTACATCACTTGCTCACCAATGGATCCTCTGCAGTTAATGGGTGCCATCACAATGATAGTCAAACAGCTGATAAAACCATCACAATAATCCACAAGTAATCCATACAATTAAAGTCTTGTGAAGGGAAAATCTCTGTCTGTGTGTGTGTGTGTGTGTATGTGTGTGCATGCGTGCGTGCGTGCTTGCGTGCGTGTGTGAAAACAGCCCAAAACAGTTCTAAACAAATATGTTGTGGACATATGTATTATTATTATTATTAAACACAAAAATTTATCATGGACATTATGGCTGTTCAAACTCTGTAATGACGGATTTGTTTCTTACAAATATGCAGCTTTTTTACTTCACAAAATGTTAACTGATGGACTAGAGTCGTGTGGATTGCTTGTGTATTATTGTGATGTTTTTATCAGCTGTTTGGAGTCTCATTCTGACGGCACCCATTCACTACAGAACATCTACTGCTGAGTGATCTATTCTGTGAGGAAACAAACTCATCTACATCTTGCATGGCCTGAGGGGAGGCCTATTCCTTTAATAGACACAACCCTAAGAAACACAGTCTCTAAAACACACTATATGACAGCATTCTGCTGTTTGAATGTTTGTTTCCGAGGTTCTCACAGATGGATTCACACCTTCAATGTTTTGATCACGTTTCTCAGTTCGACTCCAAAAGTGACACCAATTAGCCGCTCCGAGATCTTTCCGACAGGCCGTGTAAATTCAAGACACGTGCAGGAAAACTCTTCGGCGTCACACTGCGTGGTGGCAGATTTCTAGTGCGCACCGAGATTCACTTCTATTGTACGCCACTTCAAAGCCACTGAGCTTTCAGAGATAAAGCCAAAGCCTTCAGAAATGAGGGTTATTTCATCCGTCGTCTCTGAGGTGCCCAAATGCTCCTTCATTTCTTCTAAATTACATAGCATTTACAGACAGACCCCTACAATAAGTGTTCACCCCTCAACAGAGCGCGTGTATTGCAGTAGTTTGCATTGGCCAGAGCTGAAAAGTGTGTTACAATGGTCGCTCACTCTCAGTACAGTTCAAAGGATATTTTCATTTCTTATTTCCTTCTAAAAAAGCAGCCTTCTGTGATTAGACCTGCTCTAAATCGAAAGCACTATTGTAGAAGGTAAATGGCTTTGTGCTTTTGGCCATCTGATCAAAGCAGCGAACAATCTCACCTCAACCGTTTGGCTCTTTTTTCCCATAGGAAGCGGATTTGCATGGCTGTGATTCACTCTTGGGAAGTTGGATGCATTTCTTAAAGATGAGAAAAATATTTTTTTTCTGAAATATCTTTTCATATTCATGAGTCCAACAGTGTCCTCTAAACATGGCCCGGATGTGGGTGTGTAACCTATCTACTGATTTAACTGTACGTCACACTGACCGCACACACACACACACACACACACACACACACACACACACACACAGGGGATGAATCATCACAAGTTATGCTTGCAGAATGTGCAACAGTGTGCTGCATTAGACTCATTATTTATGATGAAAGGCACGAGTGTCCACCAGGGCTATTTCTTTCTCTCTCTCTCTCTCTCTGTGTGTGTGTGTGTGTGTGTGTGTGTGTGTGTGTGTGTGTGTGTGGTGTGTGTGTGTGTGTGTGTGTGTGTGTGTGTGTGTGTGTGTGTGTGTGTGTGTGTGTGTGTGTGTGTGTGTGTGTGTGTCACATGGTTTTGTGTGTGTGTGTGTGTGTGTGTGTGTGTGTGTGTGTGTGTGTGTGTGTGTGTGTCACATGGTTGTGAATTACAACGGCAGTCAGATGAGGAAAAAAACAAATTAGAAATGCTGCTAAAATAAGGCGTGCAGAGAGAAGCATAGATCATTCCCTCCAGCGAGAGGGAGAGGGAGAGAGAGAGGAGAGGAGAGAGAGAGAGAGGAGAGAGAGAGAGAGAGAGAGAGAGACAGATGCAGCAGACAGACCTGTGTGTGTGGAGATACAATGAAACAGAATCAGGTAGAGCCAGCGAATCAAATGAGGCACAGCAAGGAATAATGGGGTACATTGAGTTAGAATGAGGTAGTTTGAGGCAGAACTTAACATTGCATGTATATGTGTGTGTGTGTGTGTGTGTGTGTGTGTGTGTGTGTGTGTGTGTGTGTGTGTGTGTGTGTGTGTGTGTGTGTATATTAGTGCTGTCAAAAGATTAAAGATGAATCACAATCTTGATTATACAGTAATTAATTATAAGTTTCTTGTGTGCAGTATAAGATGTGAATAAAATATGATGTGATGATAAAGTCTTTCTCATTATGTTACAGTCACCTTTGGTGCATAAAAATGTTTTTAATAAAGATAGTAGATTTGGAAACAATCAGTTCAATATGAAGGAACCTGAAAAATGTTATACAAGAAATCAGTGTTATTTTGCTAGATTTGTGATATTATTAGAGTTTGTATTATTATTGTGGATTCATTTTTATCTTTATATTTTCTCTTATTGTTTTAATTTTAATTAAATCCTTTGTTAATTTTGTTCGGTTTCTGCCATTTTAATACTTTTTAAAAATAGGTCTTATAGTGTAATAATTTTTATTTTAGTTGTAGTTTTAGTTATTTTAGTACTATAAACTAAATGGAAATGTTGTCTTGGCAACTAGGTGAAATACCTAGTTAAAATAAAAATAAAATTATAATAAAATACTTGCGCACACATACACACACACTATGCAGTATATATATATGAATAAATGAAATATATATATATATATTTCAGTTAATGTAACTAGAATAATTCTGCAACAAAAGTGTCAATATTGCATCTACTGAGTGCGGTTTGGCTTTTATTAATTTCATTACACACACACACACACGCACGCACGCACACACACATACATACACGCACGCACACATGCATGCACACTCACACACACACATGCACACACGCACGCACGCATGCACGCACGCACGCACACACACACGCACGCACGCACGCAAGCATGCACGCACACACACACACATACACACAGAGGTGACAGGTGGTGATAGTTACTTTTAGCTAAATGCATCCTCTCTGTGCTCCACAGCTGACATGTGTCTCTCAGGCTTGTGAGTAAGGAACATCAGTGTGAGAGCAGTTCCATGGTAACAGGTTATTTGAAATCTGTTATGGAGTCCACTGGGGCCCCGAACAGGTTCTGATCGCTCTTCACACACATCTGACTGTGAAAGCAACGCACTCGTGTTGTGATTGGTTAGATGAATTACAATGCTTCACGATCAATTATTAAGCATCATAATTAATTACGAAGCTTTCAGTTCCAGCATCAGCTGAGAACAAACAAGTAACAAATCAAACTATGCAGAACTAATAGGAAGAAAGTCACTCTGCGAGTAATAAAAAGATGTGTTTGCGAATGTGTTGCATTTGTTTTTGTGCAGACTTAAGGAGGAAAGGATGTGGAAACATGATGGAAGCAAAAGAAAAACTATCCCTGAGCTGACACAATATCGTATTTCTATGTCATTGTGTGTTGATGGCTACTGACCGTTTGACCTTTAGTGTTTCACAGAAGAAAAAAACAGCTTGGAGGGATACGGGGTGAGTAATGATGACTGATTATTCATTGTTGGTTAAAGTATCCTTCTAAACAGTGTTTCCAGTAGTGAATGGCGGTTGTATCCGCGGGGCCCGCTGGTAATCCGCGGGTCAGGTGGGTCATGTAATAAAAAATACATTCTAATTAATTGCGGGTGGGTTGCGGGTGGATGAGATAAATCATCAGTGATGCAAATATTCTCTAAAATATGAACGTGTTTTAAATAAATTTTTTCATCAGGCAGACAGACACACAGATTTTATTTTTGTGTGTGTTCGCCTGTTCGGGAAGTTGCAGTGACAGATACAGTGGCATTCTAGATTAAGTTTGAATGGAGTAAAGCGTCTATTTATGCTATTAAGAAGAGTAGACTATAATCTGGCCAAAGAAGAACTTTAGTTTTTTCCATAAATTTTTATTTAAAAGCAGCCTATCATCATTGTATTAGCCTGGTAGCATTACCCCTTACGGCTACGACGACGTTTTGTTCCGTCCTCCATGCGTCGGTGCCCAAATCACACCAGGAGCGAAGCAGACTAGAGCGACCGTGATCAGCTCCGGTGGCCGCGGCAGACGTGATACACAGATCAGCTCTCACATCCCTGAATCTGCTGTTAAAAATGAACCATCCATTCATCATATCATCGTGCAAAACTAAGAAGTAGTCTAATTAGTATCATTGTAATGTGACGATCGGGTGCGGGTCGGGTCGCTTATCTAAATCAGAGAAATATATAGATGCGGGTGGGTGGCGGGCGGATCATTTATTTGAAGCAGCGGATTCAGGTGATGTTTGAGCTCATCCGCGCATCTAGTTTCCAGACACAAAGTAGAAATGTAATTTCATCTGGTAAAATATT
>QVTF01008676.1:0-23318 GCA_003573665.1 Oxygymnocypris stewartii | reverse complement strand
TCATGAGGGTGACGTTATTTATTATTTATTAATTTAAAAAAATAAAATTGAGACTGAATTATATATATTTGTATTACACTGAGCTTTTTTTAGACAAATGTGATTAAGTGTCATGATGTCAATAATATCACAGTGCAAGAAGTCTTAAATAATCTTAAATATGAAATAGGTTGTGTGATTTCAGCTCCTAACACATTTACACTGTTCTTGAAGAATTAGAACAACAACAATAACATTATATTGCATACATAGTAGAATTTGTTAACTACATTTGTCAAAATGTAATTTTAACAGATCAAAATGTTTGTTTTGCATTACAGTAATGAAGTTTTCAGTAATGTCATGCAAGAAATCTTAAAAAATCTTAAACATGAAATAGCGTGCTTATAGCTCTTTTTAACACATTTGACAGTATAAATAGATTTTCCCTGAAGATTTAGCACGAAAATAGCAAAAGAGCATATATATATATATACATACACACACATCACATCACATTTTTACCTTTTTATATGGATTTTTATTCCCTGAAGAATTTGCCCAAAAAATGAGAAAAGGTTTGTTTACAGTTTCTATTTTCATAATCATCTTCTCAATATCATTCTAAGATTATGACATTATATATCATAATCAGTATCACCACCATTCAGCTTCTCCAAAGTCTTCCTCACTACGGCGTCATAAATCTGTTGTATTTCTGCATGTTGTATTAGTTAGTCAACGTGTCTTTTCACCAGGCACTAATTAGTCGCTGTTAATGAGATTTTGACAGTTTAAGATCTACCCAAACACTGATTGCACACTGAAAAGGGACCTGTAGAAATAGTTAATGTATGTCTCCCACGCTGGAGGAACTCTGTTTTCCCATCATCCAGGCACTGAAGGTGAGATGTGACTCTGTCCCACTGTCTCTGAATCAATCCTCCGGTCTATGTTCCCCCAGCGGCCGCTGGCTTCCCTTCAGAGAGAGTTCAGAGCGTGAGAGATGAAGAATCCAGCTGCAGTCTGTCGAGATGGGCCGCACTAGCAGATTTGTCTCCTTCAGTATTAATATACTGATCAAGCTTGAAAAGTGAGCGTCCCGGTGGATCTCGTGGATCTGTGGGTACAGTACAGTATGTGACGGGCATTAGTCACAAACCCACCGGTGCAGAGCTCTGACAGGCTTTGGGACTCAAAGAGCTGCAAGATATAGATGAAAGAGTAACTATATACAGCATATGATGAATATATGAGGAAGATCTTCCCAGGTCATGCAGCAATTCAGCAGAGATGTTTATGTCACTGTCTGTTCACAAGGTTTCTACTTTATATTACTCTTTCATTGCTCACAAGTGCTTCTTTATAGTTTAAAATGACTTTGTCTCTGGAGTTTCTACTGAAATTAATTAGGACCAAAACACATTTATTTGTATAATATAATTGTATGTATATATGAAGAGCTCTTTTCCAAAACGCGATAAACACCAAATTTAAAAAAAATGAGTTCGTCATGCCATTTTGCTGTGTACTGAACCTATTCACTGCTCCATCAATGTTTCATGCCAAATCGCTATATTTCCTTGTTTAAAATGTACTGCAAGATGCAGTTCTTTTCCAAACCGCTATAAGCGCCGAACTTGTTTTTAGCCTAAACGCGATATATCCTCATATGACTGGACAAAGAAAATCACAAAACAACAAAAAAGAAGGTTCGTCACTCAGGTGGCACGTTAATACCCACTGTGGGATGTCAATGTAACAGATGTGTATGCCAGTAAGGGCTGTGTGTAAACCTCACTCCCCTGACCTCAAAAGAGGCGCTCTAGCGACTGACGCTAGAGGCTGTAGCCTTCGGCGTTCCTTGTTAGTGCGCCCGCCTCCCGCAACGGAAACCCGGGTTCGAGACCCGCTCGGTGTGATGGTGCGGACCCGGGGGGGTTACATCAACACAAGGCTGGTGCGACCGGCTTATAGTATGAGTCCCTTATGTCATATGTTGCATGTTCTCTTTTTTTTTTAAAGACATAACCAACATAAAAAAAAGGATGGATTTGTAGCGTTTTGAAAAAATAAAAATAAAAACGTGGAATTTATAATCGACAATATTGTTGTTTAATTTAACAATCATTGTTTAACATGTCCAGACTGAGCCAACAGACCATTTTAACAGGATACATTGAATATTAACAAAATGTATGGGTCTAGGTAAAAAAATGTCATTTTCTCTAAAACTATTAAAATGGATTTATAGCGTTTTGGAAAAGAGCTCTTCATATATATATATATATATATATATATATATATATAAGTCTACCGAATAATTACTTTCTGAGAGAAACAATGTGATCTATTCACAATGTGAAAAAACTATTATTTATAATTAATACTGTAATAAAATTATTAAATGAAGCTATTGTTTCAGCTCCGGGAATTATTTATTAAATATTCAATATTGCTTGATTAAAGTAATATTAATATTTAACTTATGATTTATACTTTATTAAGTGCTCGTCCAGCGATCACTACATCAGTATATCTTTATTAAATCTCGTTTCTATTGCCTCGTGGCCATCGAACAATAAACGAGATTAATAATCTCTCAAATTCAAGCTAGGTACGTTATCTTTGTGGCAAGAAGGATAAAATACTTGAAAATCACATTCCAGAGACAATTCCTTATAAAATGAAACAAGGTTTATTTACAATACTAATATTCTAACATACAGGGACTGACTATAAATCACAAAACATACACACACATACATACATGGGTTTTGCGGTAACCTCAGAAAGTTAAAATAGCCCTCACCAACAGGAAAGATCACGAACAAATGCTTATGCTTTGTTACTGCGTTCAGATCAATTTACCAGTTCAGTTAGAAATCGAAACTTAGTCTGAGATATTTGCTTTCTGTTGGTTAAGCAGGCTGTTGCTTTGGTTTCGTTTCCCACGTGTAAAACCACGTTTTCAACGTGTTGCTCTGGGAAACTCCGCTGGCTCGCGTCGCTGTTGCGTGACGTCACCGGGGAGCCGTGTTGGAATCACGGAGGCTATTTGATGCTGGTTCTGCGTTGAGATGAAAGCGTCGTTACGCTGCTGGTTCTGCGACGTTACGGCGTTTACAAAGTCTTTGATTCGCCTAGATAATTTGTCTCAGCCGGTCTTAAGGCGAGAGTCCAGCGGACCGTCCAGGTCGTCCTTGCGCGCATTGGAGAGCGAGTTGTGAGAATAGGAAGAGAGGGTATTTTGCACACTGGCGCGTTGTTTTAAACAGTCCGATTTGGCCCCGCCCACAGGCGGCTGCTCGAATCAGTGTCTGTGTGGGGCGGAGCCCCGCCTGCACAGCTCCTTTTTGATCACTGATCACATGATCACTCGTCATCTGATATTTAATTCAACGTGAAAGATATACACAGGTCTTTTATATCTGTTGTAAACATACATATGATGCCGAAGTTTAACGGTCATCCACACCACTTATGATTTACGACGCCAGCTTCTTTTAGAGACTAAACATCGCATTTGGCACAACCTACACATATTACAGTTTAGGCACAGATTAAGAATCGCCCCACATTGTCCTAAGTAATTCACATTCAAAATAATTACATCAAGCCTATGAAAGGCCGAGTACAACATTAATATTCATCTTGTTTCTTGAGTTGAAGGTTTTAATAGTCATGAAATAAATGTGTCTTTTAGAAATCCTCCATGTTAATTTCCTTTGTTCTGTGACCGAAAGAAATTTTTTTTCACGCGCTTTTGTTGCTGATGAGGGAGGGGGAAGGGCTTCATAGAGACGCCGATTCTTTAGCTGGTACCTGGTGACCTGTAGAGACAGTTGAATTCCTGCCGACATGCCGTTACAATACTAAATATTTTAGTAGTGCAAAAATCATTATCACGATTATTTTGGCCAATATTGTAATCACGATTATTTAAAAGGGGCATAACACACACAGTTTCTCCCAATCTCATGTTCATCTTGAGTGCCTATAGGTAGTTATTTCATCCTTATCTCCAAAAGTTTTTAGTTTGATCATATTTATAAAAGAAAGATACAGCTTACGATTGCCTCTGAAAACAGTCGAGCTCCTGGAGGCGGCGTTGCCGTGGGCGGAGCTAAAGAGTGACGAGCACTTGAGCGCGATCACCAGCAAACACAGACATTTAATGCCGTTTCACTTACCGTCTGCAGTTCTGAATCATGACCGGGATCTTTTATAGCTGGGACGGCTTCATCTTTCAGTATCAAACCGATGTGCTAATCCAGCGTTGAACTGGGCCTTGTTTAAAAAACATTCGTCAACAAACAAAATTGTGAAACTCCATTGCTGCGCCGAAAAAACAAACTGCATCCACTGTTCACATAACGCTGGGTTCTTTTGGGAAGCTAAACAAGGTTATTTTCCCCTTACAACCAAAAACACACTTCTTTAGAGGCATTACTCCTAGGCGAGTCCCGTGCTGTGCAGGCGAATGAAGCGCGTCAATGCTCTCGCTCTGGTCGATGCGTACACGGGACACGTTCTTCCAGGAGAAATGCCCATATAAGGAGTTCCAGGCTCGTTTACGTCAACAAGAGCCATGATTGAAAAAAACTTTCTGAAACTTGTATGAACCCGGAAAGAAGATTTTTGTCACAGAAATACTCCGTCATACTTCCAAATAGTTTTTTTCGAAACTTTGGCCATGCTAAGCATGAAAATCCAACTCTTTAACAGTGTAAATATCTGAATGCACGAACCCCCCCTTTAACACGATTATGCGGGGGCATATGACCAAACCTTTATACGAGTGATTTGTTTAAAGATAGTGATACGTAGGTAACTAATTATTTTAGATACATACATAGGTAACTAATTAAATTATTGCAAATAATTTAACTGTCAGTAATAAAAAAGCAAAGGACAAATATAATAGAATAAAAAGATACAAATGATACACTGTTTTTTATTGCAAGTCTCAAGCACTTAACAGCTTACTACAGAAATAAATAATCAAATGTAAAATAAAACCGCATAGTCTTCACTGTAATAATTAAACTCTATTTGTTTCTTATTAAAGCTACAAAGGCCTTCACTCAAGGGCAGTGTGTGATTCTGAATTTGTCTTTTGTTGTTTGATTAATATTGAGCACCACACTCATAGCAGAAATACAGCCTAAAAGATTTTACTGATTTGCACGTGAAATTGGGCTTTTATGGAGGAACGAAAGCACAGCGCTGGAAAGAGGGGCTGAATGGGGCGCAATAATCGTTTTATCTTGATTAAATGCACAGCCCTAGTATGCAATCACACAAACACATTTGCCACCACCGAGCAACACCATAGAAACATGTCAAAACCACTTTGCAGCCACATAGCAATGCTTTGGGGTAGTTTTCCTCGTGTGATCTGTTGTGATGAAGAGGTTTGGAGTGGTGTTAGTTTGTCTGTCTGCGCTGCAGTGTTGGCCTGTGTTTGACTGGATTACACGCGGCAGATGGAGAGATTTCACTACGCCAGGAGAGGCGGTTTGTAGGTGGGAGACCCTTCAGGTCAGATTGCGCTGACCGCTGCATTCTGCCAGCAGACAGGTTTCATGTGGAGCCAGACATTCTGCTGTCTGCCTGCTCCAGCAATAAAAGCCCAGACAAAGTCTATACCTCCACAGAAAGATAGCCTTTCAGTGCTCTAACAACGCTTGTGACCAAAGTAACCACTGTTGTGACCTTACTGTTAACATTTGAATGAGAGCATCTTATTAGAGAAATGCATATTTAAATCAGAGGAGAAAATAAGAACATATATTTTGTATAAAGAAAGCCAAGCCTGTTTTACCGTAAAATAAATAAATAATGTTTTTTGCACTGTCATATTTATTTTCAGGATTATGCACATTTCCCTCAAAACTGCATTACTAAAGTACAATATTGTCTTTGGTTTAATGTAAAAAATATATATTATATATATATATAATACTGTGCATTTTTATTTAAATATTATGTATGCAAAATTTTGTGACTCCAAAACTGGTAGAATATATGATTTAAATTGTTCTGTAATTAATAATATATTTTATATATAAAGTTTTTTATTTTTTAACATTTTAATTTGTCAATATATTTATGATAATATAATAATAATTTACGCATCTAAAAATGGATGTTAATCAGAATAATTTCCATTACCGGTTTACAGTAATAAGGATTTTCGTTTATTTTGTTATTGAATATATTATACAAAATGTGCTTATAAATCATGATGTCAATGTCACAAAGCAAAAAACAAAATAAATAATTTTAAAACGAGCATTTGTATTGTATACAAATCTAAATGTCTTATTGCTTTTAGGGTGAAATATGAATCAAGCATGTCTTTAGTGTGACATGTTTGTGTGTGTGTGCATTTACCAGAGAGAAACTGAAGTTGTCAGTGTTGTGGCCAGGCAGTCTGGGACAATCAGAAGTCAATGACACCGTGTTATCAACGTCTCAGTGTTATTGATTGGCTCTTCCCTGCGGGTTACTGCTGCAGTCGACACTATCAAAGCACCTTTATCAATCTGAGGCTCATCTGTGAATCAGGCTGCTGCTGAACGCTGATAATCCTGCTGGTTAGCATACGGCCCTGCGCTCTCGTATTTCTCATTCAGCCCGTACTAAGAGCAGCTTTCAGTGTTTGTCAGTTCAGTGTTTAACACAACTTGAGTGTAAAGAAGTCCTCCTCATCCATAGCACAAGATGTTGAGGGTAATATAAGCACAAAGGTATATGCACACTTTGAAAATCCTCTGGAAATGCATATCATTTGAGTAATTATTTTCAGTTTATTATGATTTGGACACTATTGTCTCACACTGTTCTGAACAGATTACGTGAGTTGTAATGTGGAGTTGGAGCTCCGCTTTGAGGATGAGGTGGGCGGAGATATGCCTATAATGACATATTGGGAGGACAGAAATGTACATCGTTTGATTGAAATCAACCAATTGTGATTGCATTGTCAATATGATTTTGTGTGTGTGTGTGTGTGTGTGTGTGTTTCTTAAAGACGTATTCAAATGACTCATGTCAGCATTGACCTGTGAACGAAAGGAGTGAAGCATCAGGCTAATTAGTACATGAATAGATGCATAAATACAACATAATAGAATAAATATCACTTTAAAAATACAAAAATGACCAAACATTTATACATGTAGAAAATGTTGCTAATTATGAATTGAGAATAGAATAATATAATATAAATATGAGCTACTATGTAATAATTTATTTTAGTACATGCAATATGTCATTTCTTAAAATGCTTTGTGTGTATATATCTATGAATATATATGTATATATGTGTGTGTATAAATTAATTGAATGTTTGACTAAGCTGTAATAATGTATTTATTATATTATAATTATTTATTATATTAGAATTAGAATTATGATTCATATATTATTATTACTTATATATTAAATGAATACAGTTTAAATAAGAAACTTCATATTATTAATTTGTTTATTATTATTATCATCATTGTTATTAAAGTAGTTATTAACTAAGATTAATATATATCATTGTTGGGTGTAATGGATTACTAAATCATTGATTGCTGTAATTCAATCACTTTTCCCTTGAAAAAAGTCAAGTAAGGATTGCTCTTAATTTTTCTGTTATTAAGTTACAGTTACTTCCGATGTAATTGAAGTAAAAACTGTATAGACTACTGAACAATTCTATATAAAACAACAGTGGATTTAACATCAAATTGAATATCTAATGTTAAAACGCATGTTCTAATGTAGCCTTCTTCCTTTAAGTTTGTGTTTTGATTCTCATATGTTTTCTGTTGAAGGAGTAGTATGTATATTGTAAAGCCTAGCAGTCTGGTTGCTGCTGTCTGCAGTGGTTTTCATGTGGAGGTGGAAGTGGCTCTTGATGCCCGACCGCGTTGATGTGTGATGGAGCTCCGCGGGACTCATGAGGCCTTAAGTTGTGTAGTTGAGCGAATGTACCAACACCAACTCTCAATGCACTGTAAGTTAATGCATTAACATGTTGTTATGACTAGCTCTGGCACTCCGGGCATCATTAGTGATACCCATGCCTGAAGCCAAGGTTGCACTAAATAGCTTTCCTCCTACTTTATCAGTAGTTTTCATGACAGCCATATTAGTAAATATGCAAAGCTTCCTTCACAGAGGAGCCACGAGAACATCTGAAGGTCATCGCTGGTCTGCTGTACTGACACGGCTCTGTTTCACTGCAGCGCCCAGACACAGATACAGCTGGATGAGCACAGGGATCATTTTATATCACAAGAACGGTGCATATTTCACACATCATCACTTATTGGAATTTTTATTGGAATTTATGTCAAAAACACTCACATTTAATCTGAATTTATTTTTTGTGCAAACCTGATTGAGGCAAACCATGATATGATTATTTATTATTAAATTGAAAATACAAGACGGTGAGTTAATCACCTACCTTTTTCACAAAAAAATGTAATCTAGGTTTTATGCTAATTTATAAACACATTATTGTGTACTGTTACTTCATGTTTGTTTATTTATGTAGAAATTAACATTAATTTAAGTATACAATTTTTTATTATTAATTATTTATTTCATAATATATATTTAATATATATTTATTATATAATATATATCTTTGTATTTAACGTTCAATTGTGCAAATTTTATATTTCATATTTATTATCAAAAATAATATGTGACCCTGGACCACAAAACCAGTCTTGAGTCGTTGGGGTATATTTGTAGCAATAGCCAAAAATACACTGCATGGGTCAAAATTATCAATTTTTTTTTAATGCCAAAAATCATTAGGACATTAAGTAAAGATCATGTTCCATGAAGATATTTAGTAAATGTATTACCGTAAATATATCAAAACTTCATTTTTGATAAGTAACATGCATTGCTAAGAACTTTATTTGGACAATTTTAAAGGCGATTTTCTCAATATTGTGATTAGTTTGCACCCTCAGATTCCAGATATTCAAATAGTTGTATCTTGGCCAAATATTTTCACATCTTAACAAACCATACATAAATGGATGTAACGATGTATAAATCTAAATTTTGAAAAAGTGACACTTAAGACTGGTTTTGTGGTCCAGGGTCACATATTTACTAAAGGTATAGTACAAAAAAAAGTATTAATTTAATGCAGTTGGTATCATGAATTACTAATGAGCTATGCTTTTAGTGCATTTATTGATATTTTTTTCTCTTCTTGCCAAATTGCAGTGTTACAGAATTGCAGAATTACACGATACACATGAACTAAATCTCTCCCATTATAATCAATGAAGCTGACAGCCGTCTGAGGCAGTTAGCGGAGTACGTTTTCTATTTGGTGGCAAATTTTTTGTGATATAAACCACAAAGCAGATTCTCTCCCGTTTGACACATTTCTACCTCTGCACGGTTCGACATACATCTGTGCTAAGGTGATTTGTTGGTGCACGAAGGCTCGTTTTCAGCATGTTGGCGAAGAGTCTCACCTTTTCTTGTAGCTAAGAGACAGTGAGTTTCAGTAACTGCTCATTATAGACTGCTCATTACCAGCAACCGAGGCTGCCAAGCATCTAGAAAGTCTAATGAGATATATTTTTTTCCCTTGCAATTTGCATCTAGAATTCACTTTCATTCTGTTAATTTGTCTTGACTTTACTCTTCTGTGATCTTTTGATTCAGTATGGAAATTTCCTGTGTGTGCAGTTTGCAAAAGAATCACGGCGATGGTGTTTGTTTCGTGAGAATTTCCAACATGTCATTAATGCACAAGCACACAGATGCATTAGTCTGTAGCCTTTACGACAAACATTAATATTTCACAGAACAGGTGTCAATATTATGCCCCGTCTTCGGTTTCTAACACGTCTGCGTTCTTGGCCGTGGTTCGAGCCCCATGGAAGCACCAGGAACAGATGCCCGTCAGCAGTCTCGCTCTTCCCCAGCAGCTGGCTCTGGGATCCTGCATCCGCTCACCAACTGTGCATGGCCCTGCTGCTCTCGCGCACACATAATCTCAGCTGACAGTGATAAACACGCATGCTTGACTGATAAACACGGGGAAAGAGCAGTGTGGGATACCTCTCTGAAGGTTAGTCAGTCAGGCGTGAGGTCAAGTTCTTCTTAATTGCCTGTAGTATTTCTTTGCTGAGGCTGAGAGATGTCTCCAGATCTTTTATTTCATCTATTCGTGTCTCGGATGGGAGGTGTTTTGACATCTTTTCAAATCGAGCGGTGTGCTCCAGGGCTCAGTGTCGGACCCGTTGCAGCTTTATTGCATGACGTTTTCAGCTCCAGTCATGCTCTTTTAATTACACTACCGTTCAAAAGATTAGACTCATTGAGAAGTCTCTTCGGCTCACCAAGGCTGCATTTATTTGATCAAGAATTGTGAAATACTATCATTTAAAATAGTTGTTTTGTATTTGAATATATTTTAAAATGCAATTTATTCCTTTGATGCAAAGCTGAATTTTCAGCATCATTACTCCAGTCTTCAGTGTCACGCGATTCTCTAGAAATTATTCTAAGATGTATTTTTGATTTTAATAAATGCAGCCTTGGTGAGACATTTTTCAAAAACATGACAAAAATCTTGATGATTTCAATCCGTTGACTGTTATTGTGTTTCAGATTAGCATCAATATTGTGTTTGATGACACCACATTAGGTGATTTGAGTGCCTGTTAAAGCGACGCATACGGACAGTCTACCGCGAACGCACACCTCTTTGATAAATTCAAGAGCGGCACATTATTTGTTTATCTTCGTCTCATTACTCACCGTATGCAAATGAAGAGCGTGGCAGATACATAAAAATATATTTAATGATTGTGTAGAGTCTCTCTATAACAGTGCAGTTAATCTTAATGACCTAATGACTGCATTACCATTTTGTTTCTGCCAGGCTGAGCTTGATTTGTGTTTGCTCTCGATTGCTGGATGGATATGAGCTCGTCTCAGTGAAACATCAGAATCCCTGAAGAACCCAGGTGGGTTCATGTGGTACTCAATAACACGCCTCTTAGCCCATAAATCTTCATGTATTGGACCGAGGTGGGAAAGTGAATTTTACATGCTTATCTTTTCTTTTCTTTGTGTCCAGACTGCTAAAAACCTGTTTCGTTGGATGTTCTAGTATGTAGATATAAGTATAGCATATATAGTATGGCATCTAAATTATTCTGGTTCAACTTAATTACTTTTAAAGAAAAAGGTAGCATATTTCTTAGTTTTTAATTAAAGCTTTACTTATTACAGCAAACACCTGTTCTGAATGTGTCTTTAACTACGCACCATGTGCATAACCAGTCAGTAATTGCACTAATTTAAGTTTCATGATGTACTGTTTTGTATATTAAAATACTGTATCCTTTTCCAGTTTAATATGCTGAAATAACTATAATTAAACCTTTCATGGAGTTCAAATGTCTTTTGACCGACCTTTTCATTTAAAAAGAATCGCTCATAAGAGTCATTTAATATTGGGCCAGAAAATCTGAGGAGTAGATGGTGCGTTCGCCAGTATAAGCTGACGACGTGATTGCGTCAGAGACGGCGTCGCGCCATCAGCAGATGAATTGGCGTGATTCTATAAGGGCTTCAGACATCGGTCACACAGTGGGCGTTCCCAAAGCGTGACAAGCTTTTCACGCAGCGTCTCGTTCCCTATTCAGAGAACAAGGGTTACGCGAGTAACCCGAGACATTTTCATGCTTTGTATGTTTGTTGTTGTGTGCAACCAATAAAGCAAATGCATAGAAAAAATATTTTGTTATTTGTTATTAGTTACTTTGTGCCATTGTAGTCCGACTCCCAAATGAATGACTCACGGACTGGTTCTTTGTAGTGAATCAAACACATACAGCTTAAAATTATACTGTAATCACTGACTGATTGTTTGTATGTCAACAACACTGTATTTAAAGAAGCACATCATGTGTTTTGTCAGTAGTATTTTATAAAAATAAATGAAAATAAACATGAAAATGAAAATATATGAAAATATTTTTATGCGGATTGCTTTTATGCTGCCTTTAAAAAGACTGAAAGATCATTAAGTCTGTGTAAACAAACCTTTTGCTTGACTGTTTTGATAAAAAAATGTATCACAATTATCCCATCATTTAGCAACTAAAAGTGCTAATGGAATCATTAAAGGAACCAGAATCGTTAATAAGAATCCAAGAACTGTTAAATTCCTAAATTGCCAAACATCCAGCCTTTCTTAAAAACTGGAACCGATTTGATTTGAGAAACAGTTATTGATTCCAAACCCTGATCAGAAAGTATAAGAATTAGATTGGGGAGTGCCTTTCATTAAACGTCTTGCCTTCTGCACACACATTTGGGTAAATTCACATCTTCTGCTCTCCAAAACATTTGATAAATCTTAAGACGGAGCCTCGTTCCAGGGTTTGTTTGCCCACGTCTCCAGCTCCTCGCGGCAAATGAGATCATTTGTCTTGTTGAGATGGCTCCGTGTACACCCTTGTGGAAAATTAATTAACGCACTTTGTCTCCTTTTCTTTTCTGTGTTTGGTGTCGCTCCCCTCCCTCTCACTTAAACATGGAGTCCATTGATTCATTTCTGGGCTCTTGTCTCGGCTGACAGCTCATGTCAGTGGCTCACAAAATCAGTGTATTCCAGAGTGTTTTCGGCGGTGTCGAGGGCATGTTAAAACGGCCGCGGTGTCACGCTTCCATAGGCACTGCAGCACTGCCCCCCCCCCCCCCCCCTTTAGCAGACTCGGGTCTGCAATGGGAAATAAATGTGGCTCTCTGATGTGAACATGCATTAGACGTGCCGTGATGGACTGCGCTGGCAGTGTCAGTAAAGTCTCTTTATGATCGTACGGTGTGCCGGAGGGTGATGGGGGTTCGGCTGTACCGTTATGTTTCTCGCAGTAGTTTCTATGACTTTGGGGCACTGGTTTGTTTTCCAGGGAGCGCTGAGGTCTAGGTTTAATTGTGTGTGGTTGCATATTATAACCACAGGCTCAGATCAGTCATGATTAAAGTCAACACAACATCACGACTGACCCCATTAACCTTCTTAATCAGAGTTGGATTTGGGATATTGTTGTACCTTTTCATATACGGTATAGGATTTCCAACCATAACGCAAGGAAATGCAATGCAAAGACAAGCACGATTTTTTTTTTTAGCAAGCAATAAATGATGCAATGCTAGCATTAGATTGCAGTTGTGCTGTATTGTACTTGCTTGCCTCTACATTATAACAAAACCTCTTTAGCAAACATATGCAATCTATAAATGTTTTCTTTGCATCTAACTGTTTTTCTGCCCAAATCGAGTTTTGAATCGTCAGAAATACTGGTTGAGCAGTGATCTTGTTTTTTTTTTGTGACATTTTCTCATTTAGGATAATGAACAAGCATTCACATTTTTATTACCGTATTTCAAAATATAAATAAATAAAAAAACAATAATATGCTCTCATGTTATTTGTTTATTTATTTACATTTTTTGGTGAAATATTTAATCCAATCAGTGTCAATTTGACCCGCACTATAAAAATAATACACTGAGTTTTAATACAGTATAACACATTCTTAAACATCCTGTTTCTTTTAAAAGTACATCATAGTAACAAAATGAGTTAGCAAAGATTATTTGATGTTGACCTGAAAGAATATTGGTTTTGGCTTGAAACTGCTTCTGTAATCACTCGTAGAATATCAGGAGATATATTAATAATGGGAACAGTTGGCTGAGACTGTGAAGGTGACTCAAAAAACTCATTCCTGTAGTACAATCTCTCACTTTGGTTAGCAGTCGGTGTGCTGTAGATAAATATAGAAGCTGGTGACCCTGACCGGTGCATTCAGACGTAACAGACGAGCCTGTTTAATCAGTCCACCTGTGCAGGTCTGTCTGTCTGGAGAATCGAACCCAAAAATAGAGCCCAGGACTTTCTCTAGGTGAGACAGGAAGTGTTGGCTAGCAGCGCGCGACTGCTGATGGCTAAGTGGCTGTCAGAACGGTAACCATCATGCCTGTGATTTTGGGGGTCCATCTGGTTATGGGGCGCCCCCTCAGGTGAGCAACAAATGGGACCCCAGATGGTGATTCCCTCTCCCTGTGTGCAGCCGTTTCCTGGTCCAGTGTAGCACAAATGACTTCTTCCTCTTTCTGTCTCGCACAGATTCTTGGATTCAATCCTCGGAAATGGGTTTGGCTTACATATACTGTATTTTCTGTTTGTAAGATAATTTATATTACTATATACAGTACCCTTCAAAGTTTTTGGGTCAGTTTCTTCTGCTCACCAAGGCTGCATTTAATTGAGAAAAAATGCAGTAAAATATTACAATTTAAAATAAATGTTTTCTATTTGAATATATTCTAATATATAATTTATTTCTGTGACCAAATCTGAATTTTAGCATCATTACTCCAGTCTTCAGTGTCACATGATCCTTCAGAAATCATTCTAATATGCTGATTTGCTGCTCAATAATTTTTTTTGTTATTATCAATGTTGGAAACAGTTGTGCTGCTTATAATAATTTTGTGGAAACTGTGAATTCTTTGAATAGAAAGTTTAAAAGAACAGCTCTTATTTGAATTAGAAGTCTTTTGTAACATTATAAATGATTTTACTGTCACGTTTGATTAAGGTAATGCATCCTTGCTGGATAAATGTATTAATTTTCTCTCATACACACACACACACACACACACACACACACACACACACACACACACACACACACACACATGAATATATGCAATAAAAATTGGAATATAAATGTTTGAGTACAAAGGAATTCCCACTTTATACCTATATTACATATTTATGTATTTTATATAATATATAACACTCATTAATATAGAATATAATATCATTAATATTTTTTGTCACAGGGCAAGGATTTATTTTGTTGCTTATAGTTGCATACTATCATACAGCTCATATTATTTTTGCGATATACTGTATGTAGGTTATATGCAAATTTTCTGAATGCACAAAGTATGCAAATTACATACTATATTTGACAAAATGTGCAGTATAAAAACAGAACACACTGTATTGGATACTGTATCCCAGAATGCAAGGAACGAGACATAGTGTGTGATGAATATCATCATCTTGATTTGTGATTCTAATTTGAACTGCTAAAAGGCATTTTATGGAATATTGGAATATATCAAAAATACAAATGAAAAATAACTACTTACTGAGACAATAACCGGATGCTGCTTGCTGAATTAAACATGAATCTATTATTAGATCTATCGCCCAAAGTTACATTTTTACGCAAAATTAGATTTAAAAATGAGAATTATGCAAGGTGATAATTAGACATCTCTTAACTAAACATGCAATAATGAGGTCATGTGATAACTGTCTACCATACTTCTGTTTGCAACGATTAGCACTGCATACTATTTCACATACAATTTTTTTAGTAGGCAGCAGCATATAGTGCATGTAAACTGCTGAGTATGCGGCAGTATACCATTCAGAACATATGCATTGATAATGTGTGCATGCAAGCAAGCATATTTTTGTTTGCAAGCACATCATGTTTTATATGTTGTCAAACAGTATCCGGTCCATATTGTGTACATAAACTTGTGCCTCTCACATGCGGGTGGAGTGTCTGCTTGTTTGAGATTGCAGGCTAACAGGCTGTCACGCGAGTGTTGTGATTTGTCGCTGCAGTCGGCTGGAGTTAGCCATAACGTGGCACTTCATCACGCGCCTCTACAGGGCGGCTGTCACATAGGTGTCGATAAGTCAGCAAATATGGCCTCGCTGGGGCTGGAAATAGCTCTGTGTGCTGCCTCAAAGCCTGCATATAAATGCTCAAGAAATGAACTGAAGATGCTTTACAGTTACAACACATGGCTTATCAGTGTTTTTCATTGTCTTCTCAAGGCGTCATCAGCTAATGTTATGCTGGCAGCCTCGCATGCTTCAGTTTCAGAGGTGGTGATGTGAAGATGAGGTCTTTAGAACATCCGCAACGTTTATGGGTTCTTAGCTACCGTGTCTTATTAAAGCGTTGCTCATGTGGGGAATCCGTCCATCCCTTGTTCTAACATTCTGTCTGTTGTTCCAACATCCTGTCTAATGTTCTGTGTCATTCTAACAATCTATCTGATGTTTCTAACGTTCTATGTATCGTTCCAATGTTCCCCTGTTTCATGTGATGTTATTACGGTCTTACATACTGTGGTTCTATCATTGTATCTAAGGTTCTATCCTATCTATCATTCTCTCCAACATTCCATCTATCGTTCCAATGTACCCCTGTTTCATGTGATGTTATTACGGTCTTACATACTGTGGTTCTATCATTGTATCTAAGGTTCTATCCTATCTATCATTCTCTCCAACATTCCATCTATCGTTCCAATGTTCCCCTGTTTCATGTGATGTTATTACGGTCTTACATACTGTGGTTCTATCATTGTATCTAAGGTTCTATCCTATCTATCATTCTCTCCAACATTCCATCTATCGTTCCAATGTACCCCTGTTTCATGTGATGTTATTACGGTCTTACATACTGTGGTTCTATCATTGTATCTAAGGTTCTATCCTATCTATCATTCTCTCCAACATTCCATCTATCGTTCCAATGTTCAAATGTTTTATCTGATTTGATAACATTTTTACATTCTGTGGTTCTATCATTGTATTGTTCTAACATTCTGTCTAATGTTCTAAAGTTCTATCTGTTGTTCTTTGTAATTGTGTCTATTGTTCTATCCAACGTTCCATCAATTATTGCATTCTATCTATTATAAAATTCTATTTTTCTAACTTTTTACATTCTGTTATTGTATCTAACATTCCAATGTCTGATCTTTTTACCATTTAACATCGTTTTATAATTCAAGCTGACATCCTGTTGTTCTGTCTAATGTTCTATCTTTCATTTTTAACATTGTATTTATTATTCTATCAGAATAATTACTAGATTTGTTGTCACGTTTGTTGTTGCACATGTTTCTTAGTATTTTAATGCAGTTGCTAAGGTGTGCTTTGGTTTACAGTTGCAAGGGCGTTGTGTGTGATTAGTGCAGTTTTTCCCTGTGTGTAGATACGGCTCAAGTTATTCTTCAATGCTAGTCTGTGGGATTTTTCACTTGTTTTATCATCCAGCAGGTAAAACAACAGCACACCCCTCAAAAAAGCACGATTTGAGGAATCATTCACATCTGAAGCTTTAATACTCGTGTTTCATGTTTGTTCAAATCACTCTGACTTATAGTAATGGTGATGCTTGACTTTGCAAACACTAATAATAGCTTCTTCATTTAAATGTATTGTGTTTTGATATTGCTCATCAGTGGGAAATCCTCACAGCGTTGTAGCTACGATTCCATTTCATCCGTTTCCAATCTCAGATGGCAATAAAGAGCTCAGCCATGCTGATAGTGAGAGCTCCACCAGCGTAATCTACTGCATTCATCACATTAATATAGACGTGCACATGATCACACATTCACACACGCTACTGCATGATTTAAACAGTCAGATGCTGTGGCACGGCTCTTAATTCAGTAACACACACTCACAGAGTAACACAGCCGCCTGAGATGGGGTTCCTCGACGCTCATAAAAGACTGGTTAATAATTTAAAGCAATATTGTAAAAGGGGGAAGGGACAGGGGCAGCTCTGCTCTCAATGAAGGCCTGTCGTCTTTGTACTCAGAAGTCTCTCTTCCAAAACTACTGACCTCCTCGCTGCTTACTGTCTCGATAGGCTGCTGGCTTCAAGACCGCTTTCTAACTACAATGCAGTTTAGAAGTGATCGATTTGAAGCACACTTCGTAGGCGTCAACTCAAATTGAATTTCTCACTCAAGTCACAGTCACAGAATACTCAAGCCACAATTGGCTTCAATAGTCAACTAGCTATATGATACTCTAATAAGCATAAGTATGTACAATGCATACAACTAGGTATGACAGTCTCTGTATTATTTGTATTAGTTTATAAAGTAATCTAAGTATTAGTTTTATTAGTTTTACATATATGTAATTGTTTATTGACTTATTTTTAAGAATTTTCAGATGGAAAAGTGTATTTTTAATCAACAACTTCAGGTTTTATTTTCCCCTCAACTAATAAAAATTGTCAAAAATTTGATTATATCTATTTAATTTAATTTATATAATAGTTTTTGTTTTTATTTATTATTTATATTCATATTTGTATCATTTATATTTTTTATTTGAATGTATATAACGTATACATGTTTTCCTTTATATAATATATTTTTTATATAATTTATATAATATAATATACTCCCCCATAAGTTAATAAAAATGTATTCTAGAATTGCCTTAAATTGTCTTTTCTTATTTGTAATTTATATAATTATAATTTTTTTAATTTATATTTGTTTTTTTACTGTGATTTTGTTTATTATTTATTTATTTTTAAGACTCAGTATGGGAAAGTACATTTCTAATCAACATCTACACATTTCATAACATTTTGTGTTACACAGGGGAAATAAATGACCATATTTTGGTTTAGAAAAATATGGGTGGGTGAATAAAGACCTGAATTTTCATATTTAGAGGAACTCTTCCTTTAAAGCACTGCCTGCGGCGACAGCTCACTAGGATTTGCTCTTAATGTGACCCGTTAATGAGATCATTGATTCAAACGATGGTCGTTCCTCTTCGTACGTCCACCGAATGAGCATCCCGTTCACAGATACATAGAGCCCCGTAGGCTTTATAGACTCAGACTGGTGTGTGTGAGGAGAGGAGAGAGAGAGGAGCAGCATCTCGAGGGCCTGTCTATTAAATTTCCAATCAGACGCTGGCAGTGGGATGGCAACCATAAAACACAGATTCCCCGCTGAAACAAGCCAACCGAAAGAAAGGCCGTTCTGTGGAAATGGAGTATTTCTTGGCGCCGGTCTGAAGCGAGAAGTGTGTGTAGGGGTGGGTGAGAAACACGGGGAATGTGAAGGGTTCAAATCGGAGCTGGGGCTTGAAGAACAGGAAGTGCTTTGCCGTTGGGTTTTGTTGGTTGGAGAGACGGCAGGCGGTGATCACGTCCCGTTCCCATCATCCACACGTCTCCCTCTGCGCAGATTAGGACTTAATCACACTAATTGAGTCGCCAGATGGATTTTTAAAAGGCTGAAAAATCAAAATGGCTCTGTAGTCATTAGTATTTCAGCGCGTATAAAGACACGTGTGATAATGCGCAGTATTTACAGTGACAACAAAGCTTGCATCTGCGTTTAATTGTGCAGTTTGATGATTGAAGTATATTTGAAATCATTAAAGATAACGTCAAACGCAATTTGCAATTAACTGGCGTTTTGTGGTGTATTTTCATGTGACACTGAATATTCAGATGGAAATAATGTAGAGCAGGATTTGACTGGATTGTGAAATATAGGTTGTGATAGTTTTAGTTTATAAGTAAAGCATCCCTATAACTTCAGTTCATACATGAGGTTTAACAAACCTCTAATACTACGCTTCTATTTTTCACATGAACAACAGTAAAAAATAGTAAGTATTTAAAGTTGTGTTTTTAAATGGAAATCGTTCTGTCTTTTCAATCCATGATATTCTAATAAGTATAATTACATATATTACTTTTTAATTACTTAATAATGTTTTTTTTATAATTTTTAATTACTCAAATTTTATTTGAGGTTTAATTTTAATTTGTAATCTCTCTCTTTTGCTCGCGACTCATTGTATGGGTCAGAATTATCTATTTTTATTTTATGCCAAAAATCATTAGGATATTAAGTAAAGCTCATGTTCCATGAAGATATTTTTGTAAATTTCCTACCGTAAATATATCAAAACTTAATTTTTGATTAGTAATATACATAGCTAAGAATTTCATTGGACACTTTAAAGGCGATTTTCTCAATATTTTGATTATTTTGCACCCTCAGATTCAGATTTTCAAATAGTTGTATCTTGGCCAAATATTGTCTGTATTTATAAATCTCATTTTCAAAATATGACAAGGTTTTGTGGTCCAGGGTAACATACATAGTATATGTGTGTGTGTGTGTGTGTGTGTGTGTATATGTATATATATATATATATTAGTGGTGCAACGGATCATCATTGATCCGTGATCCGTTCGGATCAATATCTTCGGTTCGGCACACACGTGATCCGCGGATTGATTTAAGAAAAAAAAAGTTGTGCGCATGTTCAGTCCACACACAGCGTGGTCATGGTGAGCGGAGGAGCTTGAATGCCCCGCGCCATTTAAATTCCCTGTATGGGAGCATTTTGGCTTCCCTGCCAGATATAATGATGAAGGAAAGAGGATAGTGGATAAAACCGTGACGGTGTGTAGGCACTGTGGCACAAGAAAGCCATATGACAGTGGAAACACATCAAGCATGGCCCACGCATTTGAAGCGACATCACACCGGTGTTTCACTAACAGGAGTGAAAACGAAGGCTGCTCAACAACTGCTTATCACCGCGGTATTTAAGCAGCCCCTTGTTACACAATCAGACTAAAGCCATCACAAACGCTATCGGTGTGCTTCTAATTTGAACTGATTCGCTGAAATCAAACAGGGGCGATGATAGGTGAGATTACTGTTTGCGCATTAGCTCCGCCCACTACAGGAGAACCCGGCAATCCGGATATCGTTTACGCGTAGCTCGTCAATTCCGCATGTTATAAAAGACCCGCGGACACGAAAACAACCCGCGGCAAACTGCGGACTTGGCAACATAGCAGCGTGCCAACGTGATGCTTCCTTTGAAGACCGCTTAGATGTGTTTGATTTGAAGCAGCGCAGCTAGACCGATCGGTGTGTCATCAAAGGACTGCGAGTGCTATAAGAGAGCGGACGTCTCCTAATGCTTTCTCTCGCCGTACTTGAATGTCATACAATCGTCATACATACTCTTAAAAATGTAAATAATAATAAAGACACGGTGTGAGAGGAATGTTCTGCAGGAACTTTGATCACAGTCATGTTTTACTGTCATTTCTTTATCCTGTAAAAGGCGGTTATGGAGCATCTCATATTTATATTCAGACAATTACATGCTGTTATCCCTTTAAAGTTCCTACTTTCATAAAATATACACACTGCATGTTGACTTTTAAACCTTAAATTAACTTTCAACAACAGATTATTCAGTGCAATGGATATGTTTGCGGACGCAATGTACGGATATGTTTTGAGGACGCACACGCATCTGCTTGACAGGGCAAGCCTTTACACTAATGCATTAACTTAAAGCTCAAAATAAAGAATTATCATGCAAAATGGATCACGTACTTCTCCCGCAGCATCTCATTCTGTTTCCTCCACTATTTTGAGGTGCATTTTGTCCATAGAAATACGTTATTTAGTGCTGTAATTTGAGCAACCGGCTGAAGTTGGACGTGCACTGTGGGCGGACCCGACTAATCGATTATGAGAAACGTTGTCGATGATTTTCATAATCGATAATAATCGATTTTATCGATTAGTTGTTGCAGCCCTAATGCCTTGTGCACTTTAAGTTGATTTTATATATTTTAATTTAATAATTTAAGTGTTATTAAACAAAAAGACAAAACTTATGGTTATTTGTCTGATCTTTTTTTTTTTTTTTATCCGAAAAATGATCCGATCCGTGACTCTGATCCGAGAAACGGTCCGAACCGTGATTTTTTTGATCCGTTGCACCCCTAATATATATATATATATATATATATATATATATATACCTGTGTGTATATATATATATATATATACCTGTGTATATATATATATAACAGTATATACACACACACACACACACACACACACACATATATATATATATATATATATATATATATCGGTGCATCTCAATAAATTAGAATATCGTGGATTTATTTCAGTAATTCAACTCAAATTGTGAAACTTGTGTAATAAATAATTTCAATGCACACAGACTGAAGTAGTTTAAGTCTTTGGTTCTTTTAATTGTGATGATTTTTGGCTCACATTTAACACAAACCCACCAATTCACAATCTCAACTAATTAGAATATGATGACATGTAGGGCTGGGTATCGATTCAGATGTCCTGATTCGATTTCGATTTGTTTTATTACATTCTGTGAATATAGTTTTAATGCAAAAGCTATTGATATTTCTAAAAAATTAACAGTAAACATCAGTTTACAAATGGTGAATTAATAAAAAGAAATTAAGCCACAGGCCTGTATTATAAAACCTAACCTTTTTTGTATAGAGTCTTTTCTTAAACAATAATAGGGCCTTATAAAATTTTTTAATTTTTCTTGTCATATAAATCATATAGTGAGACGGCAGAGTCTGAAGACACAGCAAGCGTCGTCCGCGCTTTAGTATGTGTGTAGTAAACAAACAGTATGATGCGTCATTCAGTCAGTCATTCATTCAGTCAGTCATTCATTAATTCATTCATTCAGTCATTCATTCATTCATTCAGTCAGTCAGTCATTCATTCAGTCATTCATTCAGTCATTCATTCATTCAGTCAGTCATTCATTCATTCAGTCATTCATTCATTCAGTCAGTCATTCATTCATTCATTCAGTCAGTCATTCAGTCAGTCAGTCAGTCAGTCATTCATTCAGTCAGTCATTCATTCAGTCAGTCATTCATTCAGTCATTCAGTCAGTCAGTCATTCATTCATTCAGTCAGTCATTCAGTCAGTCATTCATTCAGTCAGTCATTCAGTCAGTCAGTCAGTCATTCATTCAGTCAGTCATTCATTCAGTCAGTCATTCATTCAGTCATTCAGTCAGTCAGTCATCATTCATTCAGTCAGTCATCATTCATTCATTCATTCATTCATTCATTCATTCATTCATTCATTCATTCATTCATTCAGTCATTCATTCATTCAGTCATTCATTCATTCATTCATTCATTCATTCATTCATTCATTCATTCATTCAGTCATTCATTCAGTCAGTCAGTCATTCATTCAGTCATTGCGGAAATCATGGCGCCTTATGGATGATAATTTATTTCTATATTTTAATACATTTATTATAACTATTATATTTTTGTTATATTGTATTATTATTATATATATATAAACTGAATGTGTGAGTGTGTGTGCTATTTTATTGCTTTACATTTTTTTTATATATTTTTAAGTTATATAAGTTTACTTTAATTCAAAATGTAAACAAACCTCTAATGCTAAGTATTTAATTTTTTACTTTACCATAAAAATTAAATGTGGTCCATTTTTGTTTTCATGTTAATTTTGTATCTCCCAATGGTTGCAAAGTTTCATCTCTCAACAGTAGGTTTTTTTACACTACAGCTTTGACCTCTGACCCCTGATT
>QVTF01008672.1:0-16702 GCA_003573665.1 Oxygymnocypris stewartii | reverse complement strand
AACAATCATCTTTTGGTGTATCCAGCACATGCCTGATTGTGCAAAACTGTACTGATAGTACAAAGTCAGCAACTTACAACTGAAAAAGGAACAACACATCAGTAAAAAATAGACAAAGGAATGATGCCGAGGAAGATAAGAGCTACTCTTGTTGAAAGTATTTCAATACATACAATATTGTGGTGATGGTGACAGAGTTCAAATTGCAAATTGAGTTTATTCTTTTGTGGCTTTTTATGGTCTCAGTTTATCTTTGAAAAACCATTTTGATGAGAAAGTTTTGGCGTCACTGCGTCTGCTAAGACTTCAGTGTGCATCACAGAAACGCTGTGTCATTCAAGCTGTATTATTTATTATGAGTTCAGTCTAAGTGCTTGTCTGTGTGCCTGAGGTTTTGGGAATGTGATATTTGATCATAAGTAATGTATATAGTTTTATTTATATTGGTCAAAACTTGTTGGGGGAAATTGACAAAATATTTTATATACATACTGTATATTCCTCAAGTCAATATTTGTTATCAAAATTAAATAAAATTAAATACATTTCTTGAATTAGAGAAAAAACTTTGGAAATAAATTTTGGATCCATAAAATAAATAATGGTAAAAATAGTAAAGATTAGTAAAAAAAGGAATTGTTAGATAATATATCGCTGTTACCTTTTTTATTTATTTATTTTATTTGTTCATGGGAGAAACAGGCTTCCACAGAAACCATAAATCAAGGACTTTCAAGATATATATTATGATAACAGATGTTTTACTCACAATAGTGAGTTTGTAACTCACAATTAAAAAAAACTGTGTATATCGCGATATTCTGAACTCAGAATTACAAGAAATAAAATCAAAATTGTGGAAATATAAATGAATTCAAATTGTGAGGTAGAAAGTCAGATTTATCACTCAAAAACCTTTTTTTCCTGATCCAAAAACAGGTTTCCATAGCTTTCATAGCTTTTTCATAACAATCCCTTTATTTATTTATTTATTTACTGGGACTTTTGAAATGATTGGGGAGCACAAGGAGGAACGTGATTGGTAAATCAAGTTTCGAACCCATATCAACCTGACAGAAGTAATGCTTGTGAGTCCTGTTCATACAGTATCATGTTTTCTATAGGTGCTGGCTTATATACTTTCTTTCATGTTTTTAGATGTTGGAAAGCATGTCGCAGAATTTTGTCTTGTGCTGCTGGGTTATGGAGAATCTGGGAAGAGTTCAACAGGAAACTCCATCCTCGGCAGACAAGTGTTTGGGTCAAGAAGAACAGCCCGTTGTGTTCAGAGACATGGAGAGGTGGGAGGACAGCAGGTCAGCATCATAGACACCCCCGGCTGGTGGAAACATCTGCCCATAGAGCAAACCCCTGAACTAAATAAATACGAAATCACACAGAGTGCATCTCTATCTGCTTCTGGACCAGTCGCTTACATTTTGGTCCTTCGTGCCGACTGTTCCTTTAAAGAGCAGGAGCGGAAGACAATGGAGGATCATTTGAGGCTTTTGGGCTCCACGGTTTTGGGATCGCAGTATAGTTCTGTTCACATTTGGGGACTTGCTCGGAGACAGAGCCATTGAGCAGCACATTGAATGCGAGGGAGAAGCTCTGCAGTGGCTTGTTGACAGATGTGGAAACAGGTATCATGTTTTTAATAATAAGGCCAAGGGTGAGAGCCATCAGGTCACAGAGCTACTGGAAAAGATAAAGGAGATGATTGGCAGCAAACAGCGCGTGCAATGACAAGGACATGCAGGTGCTGCGGGAGGTGACAGAGGGGAGGAAGGTGGAGGAAGACAGAGCAAACACAAGACTGAAGATGCAGGGACAAAGAGAGGAAGATGAATCTGATGATGTATTTGATGATGGTGAAATCATTTGGGAGTCGAGGGCATGGAGATGGACAACAGCCATATGAGGCAAAAGTTAGAGTTATGGAAATCATTTTCATAATCAGTGCTTTTGTTTTGTTTTCAAGTAGAAATATCTACACATCCTTAAAATAAGATGCCGTTTTATTATTATTATTAGCAAAAATGTGTGTGTGTGTATATGTGTGGTATATATATATATATTATATATATATGTATATATATACTGTATTTTGAGACCCCCCAAAAAAAGCCTTTCAGGTTTTCAATCAATCAATTTTCAGGTTTCAGGATTTCTTTATACTAAACTTTGTTTAAGGATGATTCTCAACTATGTTATAAAATGTATAACAAAATTATTTGATATACCATTTTATTTTATGTAATATGTGTGTAAAAATTTCCATAAACTGGTTTTCCCATTAATCAGTGTATCTATACACTGTATCTAATTTGCATATTAATGTGTTGCTTTTGGGACAGCATGTTGAAAAAAGAATTGTCATAATGGGAGTAATAAATGGCCAGATATTCATAATAATATCTAATATTTCATAAGATAATTCATAAATAATAAATTTTCCTCTTCAACTGTTATGTCTCCCAAAATGCACAATAAACATGCTTTTAGTCCTGGGGTCCGTTTCAGAAAGGAGGTTAAGTGAAAACTCTGAGTACGTAAACCCTGAAATGAGGGAAACTCTGGGTTTTCCGTTTCAAAATGGGAGGTTTGTCAAGCACGTTTCTGAAAGAGAGAAACCGTGGCAACTTAATCTGTGAACCTAACCTGGTCGGGAGCAGGTTTTCTTCACTAAACCCAGAGTTTCTTTCGGTCTCCTTCCCCCTTTTTTATAGTGTTAGCGAAGTTTAAATACCGTTTTCATTCATTCACACTGCAAAATTAATTTTCTTACTGAGTATTTTTCTCTTATTTCAAGTACAAATATATAAAAATGTCATGTTATATTTGAAATATTGTCTATATTTAGTCTTGTTTCCTGGGGGATTTTCCTTTTAAGTGCATTTTACATAAAACAATTAAAATTGTCCGCCATAGGGAAAGACTAAATATCTTAATGCAAAAGGAAACAATATTTTTTTTTTCTTACCCCGTTGGAAGATAATTTGCCAAATAAGAGAAATGCACTTTAAAACATCGGAGATGCAGAGCACATTGTAAGTCCTGTATGCAGATTTTAAGGAAAGTGTGCATCCATCTCACACTCATTCTGAGAGTTTTTTCCTGGGCACAAATCAGAGAGGAGTATCACAGGACTGTAGGTCAGTGGTGTAAAAATTGGTTTAAATGAGGCTAATCTGATAAATAACGTTCACTTAATAACATCTTTGCGTGGTGTCTGGAAGTAACCCAATAATCCGAATTTCCTTCAGGATTCCGTCGCACCTTCTGAAAATGAAATTGATTAATGTATAGAAGGATGCCAGGTGGAGGGGTAGTACAAGCCATAACCACTACCAAGGCTGTTAAATAAACAAATTATTCCCTTCTTTATTTCCTAATACAAAAGCAAAAGTTATTATTTGTACTTTTGTATTTTAGAATTCTTCCAATACTTGACCATCTCTTCCTCTGTCAGTGGTGCTGGTGCAGGTTCTCCCTCTGCCTTGCTGTCGACAAGTTAGTAGTTCATTTTATTACTCTAATTAAGAAATGTAACAGGTTGGATTAGAAAAGATTTAGTTATGTGAAAAGAGTGAAAAGAGTGGACTATGTGGAAAAAGCTGCAGCGCATTGAAATAGACATTTAATGATATTTAATGTCAAATGTTTGTAAAGTCATAAAGCCCACACCCATGAAGCTTCCATGCTTAAAGCTTTACCTTGATTGAATTGTGTTTTTATCTATATATCATTCATTGCTGTGCATTACTTTTACCTTCTCTTTTAAAACATTACTTTTCAATCATTCAAACACATTTATATTTAAAAAATATTTTTTTCCAAGCATGCAATATATCTGAAATATGTAGAGGGCACTAGGCTCTGTTTTTAAAAAGTAGAAATGTGGAAATGTATTTCTCTGGACATTCGCTGCCTTATATTTACTCTCATAATGCACATACCCCTTAGCGACGAGAATATTACAATTTGATACATTTGCACAACACATAGCTGTGGGCAAAGTGGCATACATTCAGGAGAAATATGCAAATAAGATGCCACAACACAATATTTCCAGGGGAAAATAAACAAAAACAAACAACCAAACAAATAAATAAATGACAAAAAACATCCAAGGGGAAGAACAGTAAGAGGAAGTAATGCTAATGCAAGTTACTGTTGCTAACAATGCCACTGTAGCGACTGTAAGACTCTTGTTTCTAAGTGAAGTGAATGTCATTAGATGAGGCAGGTTTCAGACAACAGCTCTTCTTACAGCCAACGGCTTTAATACTCCTGTTCATCATTCACCGTTTGAAGGATGTTTGCCTTTCACTCATATCCACATGTACATAGCCATTGTGAGTTGTTTCCTTCTGTTGTCATCTGAACTTTTCAATGTGGCTATTTTCACTCAAGGATCGTGAACTCTGCGCGATTCATCCACGATCAACTCAATCATCATTGAATTATCTGTTAAAGGGCCAATCCTTTCTTTTCTGGACCTTCAGACAGTTTATATTGTTGTTTAGCCATTGAATTTAATAATACACTATTATTTGATTGCTGTTCAGCAGATGTTGGTTTCTGTGGGGTTGTTTTATTTATAAGAGTTGAATTTATTTGCTTTTGTATTTAAAAAGTTTTCACAATTAGAACGTTTAAAGAAACTTTTGGTTTATTGATTTTTTCAAATTTGTTCACCTTCACAAAACTTGTTCTAAAAATGAATATTCACCCTTATGTCATTTCAAATCTGAATATATAGTGAATAACAAATTTAATTTAGGATCTTTTCATCTCACAAAGGTATTGTGGCTTTAGAATGTTACAAAAGTATTATGGACTAATTTTATAGGGTTGCCATTATATGGAACTCACTCTTAAAACAGTGTACTGTGGCCAATAGGGGTAAATAAATAATAACATAAATTTCATTCCCTTTAATTCACACCAAGAACAATACATTTAAGCATTTTCTTTTTGACTCACAGTGGCCTAATTCTCTTTTAATCACAATGTATCTAATAAAACAAAAAGGACAGGTTACAGATGTTGTCTCATGGTAAAGGATGAAAAGAGGTAACCGAAACGATGGCAAGGAAAAGTTTGAAAAATGAAGGAAGTGAAAAGGGCAAAGCTGAGAAATGTCAAAGAAGAGGATGAAAGCTGTGAAAGGGGAACAAAGCAAGGTTACAGAATCAGACTGAACGAAGCTTCGACAGATGACAGAGTTGGTCTTGCAACACTGAGTTGGCCCTTCAAACTTTACCCCCCCCCCCCCCCCCCCTCACACAGTGTTTCAAGAAATTACACATCAATAATTCATGTTTTCAACTTTACTCAAGCCAACTCAGACTGTATAATTAATTGAGGCTTCTTTTACAGGGGAGTAATTAGGGAGGGATTGTTTAAGATGGGAAAGACTTGAGAGGGCAGAGCATGTTTAATACCATAATCATGTAAAGCAGCACTAAGTGGTCATGAAATATTTTAAAATGTGTATTATTATTTCTGTGTCAAAGGCTTGGCATAGTCACAAGTCTAGTACTTTAGTGTATTAAAGAAAAATCTGTCACTAGGTCATATTTGGCCCATTGCTGGATTGATGTGTGGCTGGTAGATCACACTTCTCTGGCTGTTTATGCATTTTTATAATCGTCAGTTTTCATATTATGCCTATTCTATGCTAATAGATTTTTCATATTATTGTGCTTAACTGTTTACTCAACATTCACTTTGTGTCATGTCAATGAATTGCAAATATGCTTAAAATATTCTGGCATGATGACTGCATCTGCTCTGAATGTAATGAAACTGTTGAAATGTGCTAGCTTAAATTACAAAACAAGCAGATGTTAATTCTTGAGTTTTAGTCATTTTAAAGAAATAGTTCACCCAAAAATGACAATTTGCTAAAAATGTACTAACCCTCTGGGCATTTAAGATGTTGATGAATGTGTTTCAGATGTGGATAAATTTTGCATTAAATCACTTGCTCACTAATGGATCCTCTGCAGTGGATGGGTGCCGTCAGAATGAGAGTCCAAAGAGCTGATAAAACTTCATGGACTTGAGTCCATCAATTAACATTTAGTGAAGCGAAAAGCTGTGTGTTTGTAATAAAAATGTCTTCATGATTTGTTAAACTTCAAACACAGCCTAAATAGTTCTAAACAAATATGTCAGTGTATTTTGATGTGAGAGGAAAGGTGATGGACTTTTTCATTGGAGGAAGAATTTTGTATAGATTATGGACTGGTATTTTAACCATAAGCAATGTTTTAAAGTCAATACGCCTTCATTTTGTTTCTTACAAACACAACTTTTCACTTCACAATACATTAATTGATGCACTGGAGTCATGTTCAACAGAGAAAAACATGTCTGGGTGGTCTCATGTGCATTGTATTACTCATGTACTTATTCAGAACATTGTGCTTCTGTATCGGAGACACAATTGTGCAAAGGAGACTTGTCAGCATAATAAATTGCTTGTGTGAATGAATAGAATGGCTAGTGCTCCAATCACATTTTTTTAAAAAACCTCATAAAATGAGGTAATGTGGCCTTCTTTAAAAAATCAGATATGCTATTCATCCCTTTTGAATATACATTTGCTTGGATTGATGTTAGGGGGATATGTTATGACAGTCTTAGAAGGCAAGCGGCTTTATGAAAAAAGGATGCTGTCTTCCATTCATCTTTTGAAAATAGAGGCATAAGTTTCTGAGAAATGAGGGGAGAACTGAGTGATGTAATTTGTCAGTTTTAAATGTTCACAATGGTTTGACCTTGCCATTAAAATGAATATAATTGCTATATGGATCGTTTCACTCAGTAGAGGGAGTAGTATTACCTTACTATAGGTTAATTTGCATTAAAGCAATTCGTAGGGGATATTCTTGTGCTAAAAATGTGCATTAGGCAGTATTGCTGAAATCAAAGTTTGCCATTGTCTTTTTTCGTTAAGAACAGCCCAAATTAATCATTTGAAATATTTATACAGATACAAAGCACAGCTGTAATGCTTGACAAACCTTTTGTTTTCCTCTTTTGAATGTGTTTTAAAATATTCATGGTGCAAAAATATTGCACCTGTTTTCCGGTGACATTTCCACTGTCAGTGCTGTGCTGATCTTGAATGGCTTACCTGTTGCCAGGCTCCTGGCTGGAACAAGTCTCCGCATAATCCTGTAGTCAGCACTGTGAACTTTCTAGAACATTCTCAACACAGAGATTCAGGAAATTGTCAGCAAGTGTCTGGCAGCTCGAACCGAGAACACTAATCCTGTAAAGACTTCCCTTCAAAGCTGCTCTTAAAATGAGGCGCCTGGCGGAAGGGAGGAGAGCTGAGAAACACAAAGAAATAAGAGATTTTTTGCATTAGTCATAACGCTGGTAATAAGGACGTTTAGTGGGGTTTGAACCAAGAGTTTTCTTGAAAATGGCAGCACAGAAGTCTGAATGAATAAAAAACTAGTAGCAAGTGGACAATGAGGACAAGTGTAGATCTGTTCTATGGAAACTAGGGGAAAGGGAGAAATACATGTAATGTAACCATATATTCTAATTGAAATGTAACTCATTATTGATCAACTTACACATTTTCAGTTACAATCAATACAAGGTTCAAGGTTCTTCACCATACAATACTATTTAAAACACAATACTATTTAAAAACTGCAAGCATGGTAACATTTTAGACACAGAATTGCAAGTTACTTTTGATTTTTATATGAATATATTCACAACCAAAAACAAATCAAAATGCGTTAATTCTGAGTGAATCAGTGTTTAAACAAATCGGTTGAGTGAATGATTCATAATACAGACACGACTTCCAAAATAGCATATTGCCTGAGCAAGTTCTTCTTTGAACAATTACTTTATGTCCATTAAAATGGTATGAATGCATTTGGTATTAATGTAGTTCAAACATACATTTGTCATGTCATCGTCATGTGACCTACACAGGTCATCTCAATAAATTAAAATGTCGTGGACAAGTTCATTTATTTCAGTAATTTAACTCAAATTGTGAAACTTATGTATTAAATAAATTCAATGCACACAGATGAAGTAGTTTGAGTCTTTGGTTCTTTTTTGTGATGATTTTGGCTCACATTTAACAAAAACCACCAAGACCAATAAAACATTTTTAGTGAATTGTTGGCCTTCTGGAAAGTATGTTATTTACTGTATATGTATGTACTCAATACTTTTTTAAGTGGCTCCTTTTGCTTTAATTACTGCTCAATGCGGCGATGTGGAGGTGATCAGTTTGTGGCACTGCCGAGGTGGTATGGAAGCCCAGGTTTCTTTGAAAGTGGCCTTCAGCTCATCTGATTTTTTGGTCTCGTTTCTCATTTTCCTCTTGACAATACTCCATAGATTCTTATGGGGTTCAGGTCTGGTGAGTTTGCTGGCCAGTCAAGCACACTAACACCATGGTCATAACCAACTTTTGTGCTTTGGCAGTGTGGCAGGTGCCAAATCCTGCTGGAAAATGAAATCAGCATCTTTAAAAAGCTGGTCAGCAGAAGGAAGCATGAATTGCTCCAAAATTCTTGGTCAATTTTTTTTTAACAAAAGTTTTTGTATAAATGAGCAAAACCTCAAAAGTTTCCCCTCTCCCAATGTACAAGACTGTTTGTGCTCTGTGTTGCACTCTGAAACGAAACTGTGTCAAACATCGAATCCCTGACAGGAGGATTTGCTCTGTCTCTCCTCTCCACTGGAAAGCTTCTAAGTAACCAGCAGCAGCAGGTGAGGATTGCCGGAGAGCTGATGCTCCAAGAACTTTACTGACAAGTCTTTGGTTTGACTCCAGCCCCCTAGAGAATCTCTGTCACAGATACACCTCAACAAAAACACAAAAATACCCCCACTGACTCTTTCATGCGTGCGAATGGTCAGTGGAATTTTGAAACCAATTATATCAACCAGCCATCCATCACAAGCCAAGCTTGATATAGAAAATGGGCCCATCTCTCGCTATGTGTTAGATCTCAAATTACAATGTAACTTATCATAGACCGTTTAAAATACAGACATATGCACAACTGAGCACCATTTTAATCCAAAGACAGAGCGTGGCAGTGTTACAACTGTAATGTTTTCTGCTTGTTGGAGATTTTTTCAGGAACATTGTGGCCATCTGTCTCTCTCTTTACAAGACATCAACACTACAATCCTCAGTGTATTTTCCATTTGTTTGGATAACAGCCTTTTAAATTACATCAGGAATAAGTGGTAAATTCAGCCTAGACAAGGTGGTCAAACTCAACACACGCTTCAATGAAAATATGAGGAAAATACACCAATGAATGTTTTTGGCGTAAATTGTATATCTGCTCTGTCAGACGATGACAGTGGCTCTTCTCATGAATGTAGAATGTGTCATATTTGTTTTATGCTCTCATTCCAAGCCAATGCATATTTGACGGCAATTGGAATCCAATGGCAAGTTGAAATTGACAGATACATTAAACATCTCTCACCTTTCAATTTTGTGACAGCATTAAATTGTATTTCTGTATCTCTCTGACAGAATATGAAAATAAGACTTCACTGTGATATTTTCTCTCCGATAAACTCCATATTCTTTATGTAATGTGTTATTTACCATTCAACCAATAACCATGAGTGCATTACAGGACAATGACCGATCCTTCTGGGAATAGAGTCACCAGCGAGCACATCACAGTTCGCAGAACCCGCAATTTAGTCATTTTTGTTGCCGCTGAAAGATCCGTCCGCACATATTTAGCTTCAAGCCCCACACAGCTCATCTCCGCAGAGACCCAGACAACTCCAATTAATCCAAATATTAGTGTTTAATTAGAACTGGGGGAAGAATGAATATTTTAAGGATTAAAGATTACGACGCGTGTGTCATCACAACAACCGGATAACTAAATCGACAAAGTGCATTAGGCAGGCAGTAGCACTATCTCAAGGCAGAAACTGCATCAAAGAGTTAATTACCAAGCTAATCATGGCTGCTCCCAAAAGGATTAGAAAACTTAATCGTAAATCTTCCTTAAAATTAAAATCCAATACCTGCTAAATGAAAATTGGATGAAAACTCTTCCTTTTTTATTTAATTATTAACTTGAAACGTTAATATGCAGGATTGTGATTTACAGTCTACTGTGTGTCTGAATGCTTCATTTTTCAGTGTTATCTGTCATAAACAAACAGTATTTTTTCTGTCTGGGCTCATTATCAGATCTTCACATGTGTATCCCTATCCGCCTCTAATCAATGTAACACTAATGGTCACTCATCAGCTCACAGTAAATATCAATTACTGCCAGCAGAGCTGAAAAACAAGGAAATTAGTTGGTCCTGCAGGAGTGTCAGTAACCACTTGGTTCAAAAATATAATTTGAATGTCAGTGCCTAAGCCTTGTATTATTGCTGTACCATTTTTGTGGATGTTGTACTCTCATTTATTTTTTTATGTCAATGTCTATTTTCTTCCAGCAGAATTGTTCTCATATTTTTTAATTACACAGACCCTTCTTAAGTAACATTTCCAGAGATATTTTGGAAAATATTGTTTGGGGCATTTTTCATTAACAAAGGGCATGTTTTTATTAATTTTTTGCATAAGTGGAAGTGTTTCATTAATGATTTTGTTAAATTCCTTCTAAACAAAAGGGTCTGAACTGCAAAAGTAATTATTTTCTGTGAAGTGTATATTATTTAGTCGCCTTCAATATCCCTGTGCAAACAATAGAGAATATTTTGACTGATAAGGACAATGAAAAGTCTGGCTGTATTAGATTGTATTGTAGCGTCAAACATCCAATTCTGCGGTCGTGTTGTTGCTCTTCCTCTTTCAATTACGGAGTTAAATTTTAATGTGCTAGTTATCACTATTGTTTGAACTGTCTTCATGGATGCTGATTGGTTTCTCGAGAGGTTGATGGGTTTCATGTCCTCAGGCCAAAGGAAAGCACTTAGGATTCGTTCTCATTTCAGATGCTATTATTTCTACACATCAGATGAAATCAGCAGTTTAAAGCCTCTAAGTAATACTAATAACTATGTTTATAATATGTGATGTGAGATAGGGTAATGAATCTGTTTCACAGCTGAACGTTTAAAATCTGTTTTACTCAATATCTGTCACTATCTCTTCTCTGGCAGACCACTGCAGAGCTTTTCATAAAAATTTACTTAGCATTGCTCTTTTAAAGACACACATTAAACGTCAATTTAATGGTCTCCCTCAAGAACTATTAAGAGGTTGAATAAAGAGAAGCCTAATTAAAACCCTGTTTAAACGTGTTTGTGTAGCTCTATGCAGTAACCGTCTGGCTCTTTGCTCTAAGGTATTGGCAATGCCTCTGAAAACATAAAAGGTAAAATGTTACATACAGTAATGCAATATGCACCCTGTAATTTATTTATCCCAGCTGTTAACTCGGCAAAAATAAACTATAAGAACATACTATGAGTAACCATCATTGATTCCCATGGTCGCTGTGAAAATGCATGGAAAGAAGCATATTTTCACTTGTGTGCCCTGCATTTCAAAGTAAGCATAAGGCTTGAATCATGCATATATATATGACAAGCATTTAATCAGCCTATTCATCTGTACAATACAACCGCATACTCTGGCTATACAGAAACAGGTTAATAGAGTTGTCAGTCTTAAGGTTTGACACATAATTAGTGTGGGGATTTGTCATTCTGGACTCTATGAGGGCATGAACAAGGACATATTTGTCATCCTCTTTTGCACCTGCGTGCAGCAATGTTCAGGGGCTGTCTCTCACATTTGGCGCTGAAAAGATTGTCCCTGTGTCTGATTGCAGCTGAATTGATTCTTCAAAGAGGAGCCTCCGAGGTATTTTGAACACAAAAATGTGCAAAATGATGTACATTAACTGGTGAAACAAAGCCTGCCAGACACCAGCATATGTTGGTGCATCTGAAAGCTTAGCCAGTTGACTTGTACCTCTCAAAAGTGATTTCAGACATGCTTTTGAGACAGAGCACCAATCTAACAATATACAGCTAAATAGAGCAACTAAATAGTTTTCATGGCAACTAAATAATATGGTATGGGAAAAGTTGGTCTAAAACATATAATATGAAGTAAATAATAGTTTAAAAATTAGATATCATAATTGCGCTATATAAAATCACATTCAGAGTGTGAGTAAAAAATAATAATTAATAAATAAATAAATATAATGAAACAAGCAAACAAACAAACCACAGTAAAATAACTTTTTTCAATGCAAAGGTGTTATTGCTGGTCACTGTCTTGTCTACAGAACTTCTTAAGTGACTTCAGAGTAAATAAATAAATATATATTTATGTATGTCTATACTATACAAGGACTTATGCATATATGGATGCAGCCTTTGTGTTGACGCTTATATTAAATGTGAAAAAGTTGTCATAGCCTTTCAGTTAATGGGCAAGCTGAATACTTTCAGAATTCTGAGCGTGTCTTAAAAAAAAGAAAGCTATTCCCTTCTCAAGGCTGTCAACATCTTGCCTTCTTCCATCTGGAGTCCTAGAAGAAGGACATATGTGTGTCAGGGGCAGAAAGAGGAGATAAAGTATGTAATTAGGGAAAATACCATTCGCAAATTAATTAATTCTACCGGACTAAAATGATGAAGTGGAATGTTTCAGCTGCCTTTGTTTTTGCAATCTTAGAAGAAAGCACTTTACCGCACTGTAACTTTAAAAAATAAGTGACAAGCTTTGAAGAAGTCTGCAAGCTAGTCAAATCAGAAAACTCAAATGGATAAAACGAGCCTTAATCATTACTTAATAAGAACAATAAACAATGGCAGATACAAAAATTTACGATTCCTCTGTCTCGTAAATTACCGACAAAATTCATTACCACTGAAAACTAATATGGGTCTGTCGATGTGCATTTATGGGGGCGTTTCATCAGGAGATTGAAAAAATCACAGATCATATTTATATTCTTCAAAGCGTGTTTGACGTTCTTCATCGACACTGTCTGAATGCCAAGACGTTTAATGCCTTAAACACTTTTCTAAGTCTTTTAGACCATGAGCAAAGCGGTAGAGAAGGTGGCATGGTTGTTGTTGTTCACTTTGACATTCAGGGAACCAAAGAAAAGTTAAATGAGTTTTTGGCTCTGAGTGAAGCTTAAATGAGCTTGATTGATCTCAATAAATAATGCTATTGAATGGGCCATGTCGTTTTGTAATGTCGCTGGCTAGCAGAGTGGAAAAGAGAAGTTTTTTTTATATCCTGACAACTGCCTTGATGTATTGTAGTATCGAGTAAGTGAGATGTGATGGTGGCAGTGTGAGTATTGACCAGAAAAGAAACTGACATTCAAAAGATTGTGTATGTGTGAAGCTAGACACCAAGCTTAATGTGATTTTCCATTCAATTCGATTCGACTGGCAGGGAATGGTATTTAAATCACAAGTGTGCGTAGGAACGGCTGACAGGGAGATGATTGCATGGATAGGTTAGGACAAAAACGCATTCAAACAGTTCGCCACAAATAAACTACAGTTATTAGACACAAATACCTGCGGCACAATGAAACTAATAGCTGCTCAAGCTATGTCATATGCCAGCTATTATCATGTCAAAATGACACATTAGCAGCTTCAAAGTGGCTAATGTAATAAACCATGTCATTTGAAGTCACAGCCGTGTGTGTAAGTGGACTGAACTGTCCTACACTGTTTCACATCGCACTAAAAGCACCACATATTACAGGTTACAGCGTTCATACTGTCTGCCCAAGAGCCTATTTGTGCCATGGATAGTGTGCTAAACTCAAGAACATGCTGAAAATTGAAATAATCTATCTAGCAACAATCTTTTGCAATATAGGCTTTTATGAAACAACATAATAGCATGAAATACTCGCATACTGTTTGAAAAAAAGATGTCTGACTTGATGCAACTTCAATCTTTAGTGGCAGGCACAAACACGAAGCAATCTGTCTAAATCAAGACGATTTAAAGATACACTTTGGGGTATCAGTTGTATAATCTGCAGTTTGATTGCGATTTGAAATCTAAATGTGACAATGAATTAGATTTCACAACAGTCAAGTTTGTAATAATTCGAACTGCTTATGTGTGCAGTGTCTCAGGCTTGTGAGGACAAACAGAGGATATCATAACTACAGATGGGAACTGAATTCCAATTTTAGTGCCATTAACATTGTTGTGCTTTTAAGGAATAAATGGGACTATTTGGAGAAAAAGTGCAATTACATTTCCAAATGATGAGATGATTTCAATAGTAGATAGATTTAAAACATAGACATTGTTTTGAGTCTTTTAAATGCAATCGAAAACAGGCCTGAGTAATATTTTAAACAACATTGATCAAACAAATCAAATCAAATAGCTCATAAGAATCATTTGCTCTGTAACCAGATTTCACTTATGTTTCGTGTTAGATTTTACAGTGGTGTTGTGACACTGTTTAATAAGAGTTTCAGGAAATGAGACAAACTTCTGCTATAGTATTTACCCAGGAAACCCTGGTAGTAGCAAACTCTTTGTCATGTTGCGATATTGATCACAACTAATTATATTGGTGACACTAGAGAAAACATATCACTAAGAAACGAGTTTTCCCTGAACCAACTCCTAATTTGCTGCTTATTAATATTTAGTAACGTAGTTATTAAGTTTAGGTATGGGCTATGATTAAGAGATCTGAAATACAGTCATGCAGAATGAGTCATTAATATGTGCTTTATAAGTTCTAATAAACAGCTAATATGCATACTAATTAGCAACTTGTTAATAGTGAGTATTTGTCCCAAAAATTAATTGTTAGCAGTATACTATTTTATAATGTAGCTAGTAGATTATTAATTATATTGAACATTAAGTTTGGTACAATATTAAACATTTTGTAATGAGTTAAAGAAGCTTGAAATATATTTTAGGTGAAGGTGGATCGTATCTATATTGCTGTCCTGTTGTGTGAAATTTCAAGTTTTAATTCTGTGCTTAATTTACTCACAATTTCCGTTTATAGTGTATATTCTGTCAGAATATGTGCAGAATAGTACACTGAAGAATGTCATTCGGTTCTGGTATTTTTCTGTTCTCACATTTTGCCTGTGAGATGATCCTGATACCTGAATGTAAAAAGTGTATGGTATCAAGGAAACCTTTCGTTACATGGTGATAGGGTGCTGATGCGTTCACTGACTCTATCAGCTCAGTGTTTGGATCCGTATCGCGGTGCCTAATGAGATGTGGGGAGCTACTTTCCCCCTCACAGTCTGTGGAGCTCCACACGTCTAAATTCAATATCCGCCATAGAACATTGGCTCTTGCCTCCCTAAAGGCTGCGAGGGTCAGCCAAATCTCTGTGAAATTACAATCTCTTTGAGTCTTTTGAATAGAAGAAAAAGAAGTGGATGAGAATGAAAGAGAGAAATGGAGAATGAGTAAATGGAAGAGATGAAAATGATTTGGCTTTGAAAAGCAGCATATAGTAGTGTGTTGAATGGCAGACACAGGCCACACACAGCGGCTGAAGTTTGGAAGGCATTGTGTGTGTCTGTGTTCATGTTTCCCAGATGATAGATTGTGGACACATACATGACCAAACTGATGGTTCACTTGAAACAGTATTTGGCTTATGCCAGTGATATGGATATTGGTTTCAAACATCTAGTTCAAAAATGTCTCATTATTGTTTATAAATGCTATCATCCAAATTAAAATGACAATATCTTCATATTTTACACATACAGTATGCCGTTTAAATTAACTGTACATTTAGACATTAAATATCCTAACATAAGCAGTTTAAAAGTAGGCTCCCATTGTGACAACAAACATATTTTTCATTGGCAACAGCAGAGAAATATGCACTGAAATAAAAAGTTAGACAACTAGCGCGTAGGTGTTCTATAAATTACTGTATTTTTGTCTAAATTTGTCTAAAAATGTCAGAATGAGTCCCAGCTGAGACCTCTTCCTATAAACATCTTAATGAGCCCCCCCTCCTCCTCCACTATTGCCTTTGGCTAGCTACTGGGGATTGTAATGATTGTAATGCTGATGTTAGTACAGTTGCTTTGGAATAATTTGCAATGTGAAAAGAGCTGTTTAAAAATGTATTTAAGTTCATTTGTCGTGGTTTGTTTCTTTGCTTTTTATGCTACATTTAATTTGACTTTTACTATTTGTGCATTCTAACACATTTATCATATGAGCCTTAGTGACTTTTTTTAAAAGTTGTTTTTCTTTCTTGTTAGAAATGATTAAATGTCTAACGGACAGAACTGACTAAAAGCTCATTAATAAATGTATTAAAGTGAAAGTAATATTAGTAGCACAGTTTTTATTCACCTTGACACGACAGTAATCTAATTCTCCAGTGCTGTATTTGAAGTATCATCTCTCACCAGGAAAGGCTTTGTTTCTTTTTGACGATGCATTCAGTCGGGCCGTTATAAACATGTCTTTGCTGGCCAAAGGACTAGTGCTGTCCGATGAAAGTGTTCAGGAGAGTGGAGCTTTTAGTGCTGGTTGAATTATATTGCCAATTCAGTTTAAAACCAGGCCAGTGCAGAAAGGGCAGTATGCCAAGGCTCAACCTCAAAGCTTCACCTTTGCATGTGGATTTTGTTTTTAGGCATTCTCCAAGGACTACAGCCTTCAAAATTCTCCTCCAGCATAAAAACTGATCAGCGA